>LVTN01001775.1:2592-39234 GCA_001649415.1 Musa itinerans
GCATGATAGAAGATAAGATTTTCCCAACTATATGAAGAAATCTCTTATTATGTTGACCTCCTAATTTAGATCAATAGGAGAGGGACATATTAATGTATTTAAGCTTTTTTACTTCTTCAATAAAAACTTCTTTAATAATTATTTTTATTTTTTATTCTTTCCATCACTTTTATTTATCGTGCAATTTAACTGCACCCAACTCCCCGAATCTGCTTAGTGGACTCGATCTACGTGTTCATGTCTTTGCTTGAGATGGTGGAGGCCACCGCGCATGAACAGTGGTCGATCCCATCATCAGTCTCGTGGCCGAAGGGCGTGCTTCTACGTGCCAATGAGAAGCAGCGAAGCAAAGGTCGAAGAGTTCAATCAAATTCGATGTGCATGACACTCGTTCGCTCTACGCTCGTAATGCTCACCCAACATTGGTGAAACAATCTTTTCATATTACGGTGTTGTTTTAAGAAACCATTCACTTGATCTGATGGAATTCCACTAAATAGTCAGTGAGTAAAGTCTACCGATCATTGAAGAGTGAGTTGCAAATGCTCTGACACGAGGCAATGCATCGTAGAAAGAAAAAGAACATTTTGTGGATTTAGTGATTCGTGGAGGTCAGAATTCAAGTAATTTTCCTTGATCTTTGGAAGAAAAAATCACTCAGAAAAATGATGGAGAAGAAGAATACAAGGCAGCAGCTATGTGGTTCTTCCTGGATTGCGACCTCAAACAATTCGTGTCGAACTGGAACATGTGATCTGCATTTGGCCGATCGATGCGGGGGGGGGGGGAGCATCTGCAACTAAACATTCATTGGATCCTCTGATAGTATCAGTTGTTGCGAGGGGGGTTTCATATTGCCACCGAAATCTAACACCAAATACGCTTCCTTGATGTCGTGAGGCTCATCTTCCTGACTCTTAGACTCAGCCGCTGCAGCCGTGGACGCCGGCGATTTAGCTGGATAGGAGATCAGAAGCGAGGAATCATACTGCAACTTGCTGAGTGAATTCAGACCACTCTCGCGAGGCAGAGGATGAAGAAAGGGATGGATATCCTCCTCCTCGTCCTCCAAATGCTTTCTGTACAGGCTGTCGTCCTCTACTTCGTATGAGTTCCCGGTGCGCACCTCCTGAGCCAGAGAGCACGACCAGCAGAACAGCCATTGAAGGTAGTCGGTGAGCGATTTCGATCCGCAACAAAGCTCATTGCCGGGAAGTCTGAATCTTTTCCTCATTTGGATCCTCCAGAAACCACCATAGAGCAGACCAAACACACAGAGCACGATGCCTGCCATCCCCACCATGTCTCCTATGACGTTGTCGTGAATGTTGAGGGCCGAGATGTTGAAGATCCAGAAAGGAGCAAAGCACAGAAGAAGGAAGGTGGTGATATGGACGTACATGTTTCCGAAGCCCAGCCTTTCCATGTTCCATCCGAAGACACAGAAGGTGCAGAAGCAGGAAAGGAAGCTCACGGTGATATCATCCCTGCAATCGAATAACCCCCCTGCCCACTTGGGTTCGCTCACCAGAGCCCTCAGCTTGCGTAACCTGATGCTAGTCTTCACACTGGATTGCTCGTGGTTCGGACCACCCTGCGATTCTTCATCCAGCTCGGCGTCACATTCCCTTCCCAGTGGGCTGTACACAGCGTAAGCACCAGCCAACACCGGTGCTGCAAATCCAAGGCCGAAGAAGAAGATCTCCGCGAACTCCGGTCTGGCTTCGATGGTGTATCCCCAGTAGAGGCCGCAGGAGATGTACTGGGCGAAGCAAGTGATTTGGAGGAGGAGGAGGACGACCAGCATATGAACCCACTCGTGAGGCCTGTAGGCGCCGTCCTTGCAGTAGATCTTCCTAAGCGCCGTGATGTCTTCGGGTCTCCATCTGCAGAGGAGGACCAGGTGATGGAACAGGCTCGGATGCTGATACAAGCTCATGAGGGTGAAGAGAGCATTCAGCACTTGGTTGTTGATCTCGATCCAGTGGTTTCTCGAGGCCTTCGTGGGGAATGCTTCATCCAGCAGTCCAAGGAGGAGCAACCCCTGCATGGCGGTGGAGACGGACACACAGATCAACCAGATGAGAAGAGCGGCATTCCTCGGGTGTTCTATCCATTCCTTGAAGCTGGCTGAGACGGAGGACCAGTTGATGCTTTCGAGGAAGCTGATGCCGAAACGCCGCTGTGGATCGACCGGAGAAAAAACGGAAAGCGAGACTTCCTCCCTTTCATCCACCGTGTGCCGGAAGATCCTCGAAGGGGAAAAGAGTTGGAGCTTCTCGAACCATCCCCCCAAGGAGGGAGATCGCAGAAGACCAAGAACATGCCTCCTATGCCTCGTTGGGCCTAACACCTGAAACGATCGGATCAAGCTGACAGCATCATCGACGTGCTCAGGAGCATCCGGATCTTGATTCAATTGGACTGCAGGGACCATTTCCACCGCAGACTCATCCCTGTCCGACGGCATTTCCCTATGTAATCCGTAGACACGCTGTGAATTCTCGGTGAAGAACCACAGTCAAATACGACGGAATTCCCTGCAGAAAACCACTCGAACAAGTTCCGATCAGGTTCAGAACAATTTCAAGGAGAACGTTGACTTTAGATTACAGATGACACAGAAGATGTTCATACATTCATGACGCAAAATTACATGACACTTTGAAGTTCGATCATCTGCAGTCGCTAATTCCAGTTCATCGAAGAATCAAGCAACCACCAGATCCAACGGACGACCTGTGAAGCAAGACCATGCTGAGAATTTTACGGTCAACGCCTCCATGGGAGTTCATCGGCAGTTCAAGATCAAAGACAAAGAAAAGGAAAATACTGAACGCTACATACCCGACGGTGAGAGGAAGCGAAGCCGATGAGAGAATTGGAAGGATTTAATCCTGCTCCTGAGATCAGCAACCTCAAGGGAGAGAGAGAGAGGGGGGGGGGGGGGGGGGGGGCTTGAAGGAAGAGAAGAACAAGGTGGGTTTTAGGTTGGTGAAGGAGGCTCTGGCGAGGAGGACGCGGAGCACCGCCGGAGTCGAGAGAAGACGAAGACAACGTTTCGTGGCGGGAATTTTGAAGTCGGGTTTTGTTTAGTTTGATCAAACGACCTCATAAAGAAATGCCCGCTCAATACTCATCCCTTGAAGTGGGGCCCGGCTCACCGCTGGCATAGAGTCACCAAATCTACCTGGGTAAAAACTTGAGGTGCCGACCGGGATTCGTTAATCTTTTGATCGACTCTCGCCACCCGCAGAGTAAGAAATAAAACGGGATTTCTGACTGTGTTTACAATCTCAGCGGCCGTCTCACTTGCTCCAATTTATTTTGAGGGTTGGTAATGAGCATGGTCAATAATACTACCCTATTAAAGAGCAGCATTTTGAGTACTTGATCGGTAGACATCGACCAAAAAACAATTATTTAAACCGCACTCGCCAAAATAGAAGATTTATATCAGACTTATGGTATGAACTACAAATTCTAATGAACATCTCATCTCATCTCACACAAGAAAATTAAACAGATGGGCACAACACAAGCATATCATCTCCCATTTCTGTTCGTTGATCTCCACCCCGTAATTTATTTGGATACGAGAGACGTGACTGAATCTGCAAGGGAACAAAAGAGATTCAGAGGCACGTCTTATGACCACATTTGACAGCTAAAAGAACCTTAAGTCGTAGGACTAAATGGATCCATTAGTTAGGTACGTGTGTATGTCATGCTTGTAGGAAGTTATCTACCAGATTTATTCTCCTTCAGCTTATAGAATGAACCAACAGTCGGTACGGAAGCTTACATCTCTTGATCTGGCATTAGGTGGAACATTCAATTTTGCAAGCAGAGGATATCCCTCGCCGCTGGCACCAAAAAACGTAGTTCGTGATCTCATTTCTCAATGAACAAACAGCAGCTGCTATAGCAAAATTGAAATAAAGAACCGGGGAGTTGACACAAGTAATTTTTTGCTGGAAAGGAAATTGTCTGCAAACATAGTAAAGTTTTAGCTATACTAAAGTTTTTGCAAGTAAAAGTATTTTTCCTTCCTTTAATCAAACAAATTATCTGAATTATGAAATCAGTCGGATAAGTAAAATTACCATAGAAGAATCTTGAATCTCGATGCTATGAATGACACTTTCGAGGAGGTTCTTTCTCGGGTTCATCATCTAAAACATGAGTCCCTTTTCTTGGTGGAGCAGGTGACAAGCCCTTGGTGTTGGTCTTTTTTATGAGAGTCCCATTCTTCGTGGAGCAGGTGACCAATTCTGTTCTTTTTCCTCTACAATAATCATTCATTAGATTGAGAATATTTACTAGGAGGCTACTTTTAGCTTCAAGAAGTAATTATGCAGTCTCCAAAAAAAGAATTTCTGAACCTACTTGGCTGCTTGCAATATGAAAATATAAAAATGCTTTCGTAACTAGCACCTACATTTATATTTTGATTATAAATGGACCGGCAAACTTGCGCAACTTTTAGCTACATTAAGGAACCATTTTGTTGTTTTCTTGAACCACCTAGAAAAAAAACTTTGCTTGAACCAATGCTATAGAACTAGAAAAGAAATTCTGAACCCCCAAAAGGTTCTCTAAAAAAAAAAATCTGATATAGGAAAACTCAATGTCTTTTGGATCTGAAAAATCCATTGTTGCATTGGCTTGCAGCATTTTAATTCCACTGTTTGCAACTAACTCCATCTTTTGTGAAATTTTCTTGTACACAAGTAGATATCTTTAATAGTTTGATTATGGGTAACCTTTTCCTTTTGTGGTTGTTGATTGAATCTGTTGTTCCTCATTCTTAGGGTTATAGCTTCTCCATCACAATTGATAATCAATATTTAAGACCAACCGCCTTATCTCCAAAAGCAGCATTTGAAAGTTCAATTATTTCGATGATGCTATTTAAGAAAGGTTATAGACAAAATCATCCAAATTCAGATAATCAGGTGGCTAAGTTAAAATCACCTGATCTTTAATCTAGCTTGGTCGGCAAGATTCAACTGAGGCAGCAAAGTAATATTTGTGTCAAAAAATCATAAATAGGAGATCTTCATAGAAATCACAAGTAAAATGAGCCATGAAACTGAAGATCTCTCCAATACTAGCAAAGCACTTTATAAATCAAACAATGCAAAATATAAAACATAATAAAATGCACCCATGTAGGCAAGAAAAATAAGGCACACCTCCAATGATAAGGCTTTTAGTTAGATGGGAGCTTCGCACCATAGCCTCTTGTTTCTCGCAGATACTATATACATTTCTCAATATAATGGCCATTTCAGTTAGATGGGAGGTTCGCACCATAGCCTCTTGTTTCTCACAGATAACACTATATACATTTCTCAATATAATGGCCATTTTCCCGACTTGGCCTGCAAATGAAAGAAACAGCACGATACCACTATGAGATCCACAAAATATAATTAATTAAATTTCTTTGTTATATGTACTGCAATATCATGCATTACCTATCCAATCAGAAGATTCTAAACTACAACATATATACCTAATTAGAGGTAGCAAATAGTAGTGACACCAGGAATGAACCCAACAAAATGCCTCTATGAGATTTTGTGTTTTAGCCTTTTTCTTAGCTTACTGAGGTGTCTCGATTCCTTGCTTGCACAACTCTGAAGGATAGAAAGAACATTCATCCGGCCAAATCTCTTCTTACGACATTCTAAATAATTCAAAATGGTGTAACCTAAAACTCAAGAAAATACCACTCAAACTTGAAGATTTCTTAATACAACCTGCAAAAACACTGAGCCAAATATGACATTGATATCCACTCTTCAAGATGCACCGCTACCATGTCTGACTTAATACGTAAGACATCAAGAAAGCTGAAAAATGATCCCTTACGAAGCTTAATTGCGAGAGTCATACAGGCCAATCCACAGAATAGTGGTCCGTACATTCCATGGATCACACCAATGTCAACTCCAATTTCGAATTGAACCCCTAGAAACCGTTTGAACCAAGAAGGATTCCACAGCAAATTCCTAACTTTACCTACAAGAATTCACATTCTCAGAACCCCGCAAAGAAAAGATCAGGCCAAGGAAACCCTAAGTAGCCCCAATGCAATCAGAACGAAGCGAACAAAAAAGGCTCAGGATCGATCGTAGTAAATGATCAAATGGGATGGTTTCAATAAATGGATCTGAAGGAGAATCAAAGTTACCATAGCCGCAAAGAAGAGGTCAAGAACCCTACAAGAATTCACATTCTCAGAACCCCGCAAAGAAAAGATCAGGCCAAGGAAACTCTAAGTTGGCCCGATGCAATCAGAACGAAGGGAAAAAAAGGGCTCAGGATCGATCATAGTAAAAGATCAAATGGGATGGTTTCGATAAATGGATCTGAAGGAGAATCAAAGTTACCATAGCCGGGGAGATCAAACAGGAAGGTGAGATCTGGCGGTCCGAAGCACATCCTCTGCCGCGTTCTGAGAGCCTCATTCCTTCCACGGAAGGGGCCGTATTAGTCGGGCCAATTCTGGGCCGGACCGAAATGGTCGAAGCCGAACACCAGTCTGCTTCCGTCATGTCATTAATGGGCAAGCATTGAAACGGGTACGATTGTCGATCCGACCCGACTCCGACATCAAGTTTAATTCGAGAAAAAGAAAACAATAGTCAACGGGGCATTCCGAGAATTGAACTCGGGACCTCTCGCACCCTAAGCGAGAATCATACCACTAGACCAAATGCCCTTTTCGTTGGAACTTTGACCTTATATATATTTATACTAATTATCTTAGATGAACTGCTTCTTCATCTTCTCTTCGGGATCAAGTCGGTAAACCTGCGGCCACCAGTAGGCGTGGACATCAAGCAGATACCCATTATACCGAGCAGGAATCCCCATTGCTCCATGAAAAGGAAACGATCGAGACATGGAAGCAGATACTCCTGCAGCATTAGGATAGAAGACAGTGAGTCGTCTCTAGATAGAGATCAGACAGCTTTAGCAGTTTGACTTAGCATCATACTGCAGAAGACCAGTCCTCGTATTTCGAACTCAACTTTGAGGTTGTAGCCTCGCCCATGTGGGCTTATCATCTCGGCCCAGTTTTCTTTGTACTGATCATTCCATGGTTACAGAGGTTTATCAATGTTGGTCATGTCATAGTTATATGTATCAGTGAAGCACAAGAACTTACTGCTTATGCGTGGACGTCTTAGGCTTATAACATAAGCAAATTCTTGATGCCCTTAATATCAAAATCAAATGGATTCAAGTAACTTCGATATGACATACTGGACCATTCTTTCCTGTCTATCACCCTCTCCTCGAGAAGGCCAAGGAGGAGACGAAAACGAGGATGAGAGAGAAGAAACAAGGAATTATGCATGAAAAAAAAAATATCACTTGAGTTGGTTCTCATCACCTAAACAATTCGGTGTTGTTCTATTTGATTCTAGTTGCCAAATTTCCTTCAGATTAAACATCTGTTAATCTAAATATATATGTATATATACACACTAATGAAAGCGATCTTAAACATCCTTTTTGTTTCTTATAGAAGCTTATTTTCGGGCTGTTTCGTTTATGATCTATGAACACAGTAATGAAAGCGCGAGATGCATATCCCAGAACTGAATAGATTCAGTCCATTTAATGATCATGTTAAGATCGGAAACCAATGTCGGTGTCTTCATCGCCATGAGTTCAACAAAGGAATGTTTGCTCTTGTCTTGACGAAAGCACAGCATAATTCTGCTGTAATCTAACGAGATAATGAGGGAGCAAAACCTGATGCCATCTCCTTCTTGTGACTCTCTTTTTGTTTTATTGCTGCTCCCTGTTCTACTACAGCCAAAACCTCCACTACTCCCATTGAGGCATGCAGGAGCGTACGTGACAACCTAACCCAATCCTTAGTTATTATATGTACACACACACCCCCCCTGTTGCATGTTTTGCTCCCATCCCACACACGTACGTACAACACTGCGATGCGATGAAGCAACCTCCCCAGACTCCGCTTTGATTAGTTTGGCCGTATGCGTTGCAAGTTCATGTGACTGTACTTGCCATCGATCCAAACTCATGTGACCTCTGGTTGTACCTCAAAAGAATCCCAGAGCAACCCATTTATATCAGATGGGATCCTATATTTTTAGTCTTCCTCACTGACTTTTAGTCTTGCTTCACAACTCTAATTGAGCCCACAGTAAACTAAGAAGGCAACTGCTGACAGGAAGTTTAAACTTCGTTAATAAAGAAAAAAGTTTTGATTATCCATAAAAGTTTTGATCCATAAAGAAGTAATTTCTTTGCCGATCATTCAAATTTCTAGCCCTAATTTTTCTATAGATCAAAACTAAATGAAAATAATATTGATCTAAAAGAAAAAAAGTGAAGAGTCCCACAAAACCTGTAATGGCTAGAAACATTGTCCTTTATGCCTCGGGAACTTCATAGAAATTGTTGCATCGCTGGGTATCGTCGAGTGGATAGTGACATAACAACAGGTTGTATGATTCTCATGTGTTAGATCCTTCACGTATATACTGTCATTTAGTAATAATGTTGGAAGCATGTACATTAGGAATTATTTTAGCATGTATGGCATCTATTGTTGAAACTCCCAAGGATGCTCCGATAGAGTTGGAGGTGGACTTTGAAGGTAAGTTTTGTTACCTAAGAAGACAGACAAAAGTTGGTCTTTGGGTGGCCATAGGGGAATGAGTTGTGCCATCCCCGAAGAGCAACAAGGAAAGAGGTGGAGAGGAGTCACGAGAGGTTGTATCGAAGTACAAGAAGACAAGCATGGCAATGCCTGGTGATGGTGCCAGAACAAAGTGTTTTATCTTTTCTCTTCTCCTCTTCTTGTGCAGTGCCAAGGGATGGACCATGCACTGCACAGAATTATGGGTCCGGCAAGATTCACACAACTCAGCAAAACATTCTTCTCAGATGCTGCTAGCCTTTCTTTTCCAATACAAAAGTGTTTTTGAGGCTGCTACGGACGAAAGACGGGCCCATAATACCAGCTTTTAAGTGGCTCGTGCAATCTACGCGATCGGTATTCTATGTGGATATATGTAAGCAAGAAGAAGCATAAAGTGTTTGAGATGATACAATCCATCTGATAGCCCACTTGCATGCCTTATATAATATATATAGAGAGAGATGATCGATCGATGCAGCAAAGCTTTCTTCTACATCATTCTTTACCAGTAAACTTATCCTATCTCTCACACAATTTGAAAGCAAACAAAATCAGATGGAAGAAAGGATCCTCCAAGCTATTTGTTTGCAGGAAAAAATAATAATAAACACGATCTGATGTTTTATAGTTTGATTATCTAATCAAACTCACCGGTGGAAGTGCATCTGACCACTAAATCAATAATTTAATGGATGAGTTGTACTCCCTAAACATTAGAAAAAGAGATAGAATTATAAGTAGGTAATGTCCAAACCCAGGAGGTCCAGGACACATCCACACCACCCATGAGATTTCCTACACGGATCTCAATGGCTATAGTAGGCATTTCATGGTGACAGCTGCATACCAAGAAGATACACATGGATCCTGCTGTGAATGCACCCCGAACAGTCGAGAGAAACTTTGATGCAAAATGCTCGTACACTCCATATATATAAAGTCGGAGTACAGCAAGCAAATCTCTTGGATGAAAAGGTAAATCCATACTTCTTGACCTACACATACAGCAGAAGGAAATGAGAGAAGCAGTCTGCACGAAGAATAATAATTACATGCAATATGGCGCTGTAACTATTTTCTTGAACATTCATTTACGTTGCATCTTCCTTGTTTTTTATGAGTTCCACTTAGCAATGCCTTCACCATCCGACACTGTCGGAGATGAGTGCATCCAACAGCTTGAGCCATCATCGCCGGCCGTAACACTATGTGATGCATTGCAGCAGCTTGAAAGATGAAAGAGATCAGGAGGGTTGTCTCCTTCTTCCAACACAAAAATCTCTTCTTGTTTTGACAGTTCATCATTGATGGCTTGAACGAAAACGTCGAGTTTGTGATGCCACATTGGTCTAAGAGTAAGCAAGGAGGAAAGGGAATACCTCGTCTTCTTCGTTGTACAAATATTTCAAAGGTGCCGCTATGTGAATCATATGAGCCTTATTGAATTAGTCAATCATTTTATGTTTTGTATGTTTCTAATAATAAGAGATGCATGTGACCACTCAACTTGCATTCTAAACTGAATAAGAAATTAATTGCTGATCAAATAAGCTTTATGGTGCAAGTATATATGGTCTACGTCATGTAATTTTGTCAGCAACATCTCACCATATTCTTTACTACAACACCATAAAAAATACTACATTTCTGCAAGCACAAGGCATCCTCAACATCAAGATAAGAAGATAACATTACAAAGTCTTGGATAACTTAATCAACTCAAAATAACTCAAATACATATATTCCCAACACATCATATCATATGTATGTGCGTGTGTGTATATGTGTGTGTATATATATATATACCACCTCTATCTTCATGAATATATTTCCGACAGTCTAAGAATTACTATCCCAATATCCTTTGTTAGAAACAAAGCTTTGGCACTTCAAGAATCTGAAATAAAATGACAAGCCACAACATTACAGAGGTGGCTGATCAGTGGAGTTCTGAAGCACTACTCTCTCTCTCTCTCTCTCTCTCTCGCGTGTATGTGAGAGAATGGAAGGTATGGTCGGGGTGGCGTGAAAAAGTAACACATCTTTTGCATGTTAACTTCGAGCTTCCCCAGATATATAAGAATGACGAATCTGTGTTCTGAACATTGTTTGTTGCGACTGTAGGTACAGCAGGCTACAGTTCAGCTACCTGCTATACGTAAACGAGAGACGTTCTCATCCTTCCATGCCAGGCAAAGATGAAACCCTGGATGACAAAAACCCTAACCACAGTGGACGGGAAAACCCTGGGGAAGACCTATAGGTAGCGTGGCTACGTTGTTGGATTGTGATGATTAGGGGAGGAGAAAGGAATGCACACATGTGAATGGAGCGGTACGTGCTCTGTCCATGTGGTATGGAGACAGCTCCTGAGGCATGAAGGCGTGCAATTGGAAGGGTTGGTAGACATGGACGCAGCTACAGCCCAAAGCCAACCTCAAACCCTTTTCAAGAAGGAATGCTCACGAGTTGTCAGTGCAGATGTGAAGCAGCCAATACGAATGTTCACGAGAACATGGCAGTGACCCTTATTCTACTCATGTGACCATTAACAGTCATATTTTAGAGACGTTTATGGTTGGTATTTGTATATGTAAATGCATATACGTATGCAGCTTACGTACTTGGTGTATTTTACCGCACCAGTACGCTCCAAATGCATGGCTCGTGCTTGCATAGATCCCCCTTAATTATTTTCACTAAATAGAAATATGGTGGTGTTGACCTCAAATCCTTTTCATGGATACTCGGCAAACAATATCTTTTAAGCTACACAAGAGGATATGGAAATAGTCCAGTAGATCAGGTAAAGGCCACCCTAGTAACTTTGATTGTAGTGCATAGGCCGAAGAAGGATACCACAAGACAATGATGTAAATGCATGCCAAACAGTGATTTGGAGATTTTCTCGAGGATTTGGGATCATTATTTGAGTTGTGGATGCAAAAAGAACATAGTGAGGGGCAATAGTACCTTACAATCCAAGTTGTATACTTTGTACTCGAATAAACTGGGGAAGCAACATTGAGAGAACTGTGAGAATGTGATCTCCAAAACACATTGTGCATCACATGACTTTACCTTCATATGTTATGTCTGTTTATTTAAGAGGAATCATTCGATCTGATGTTTCATCATGAAACATTGTTATATGTTGCAGATGGTGCATGAAATAATGTAAAGATACGAACCTTTTCATGGAATATCGTTAGTGGACCACTGCACAATGTGAAGGTCAAAGTGCTAAATTCTATTTGATCCTTCGACAGCAATATTATCTTTTTCTTGATACATTAATCTGTGTTCATGGACACTAAAGCAATGGGATGTGGTATATGTGTGATTGAAGATTTTGGCAAAAGTAACTCTAAATATTTATAAGATTTGGACGCAAAGAGGTCAATTATAGGACTGGTATGGTTGTGGATGCATCTTTGAAATGTTAAATGTGTTAAATGTGTGGTTCACAAATCCAAAATCTATCATGATCACCTTTATGTGGGTTGTCTTAAGTCATGTCTTCTTTTGTTAGCCTGTAGAATTTTCCAGGGATAAACACAAATGAAATCACTCCAAAACAATTATATATATATATATATATATGAAAAGACAGAGGGACTTCACGTTCAAAATATTTATCTTCATTTTTGGGCAGCAGTTTTCACTGTTGATTATGGAGAGAGCATATATTTCATGTTCACCACCAGCTGCAATGGATGGATCGCTGGCTGCAAACGTCGTCTCCTGGACTCGCGCGGCACGGCGTGTCACCTCGATCGTCGGGGGATGTGATGGACGCGTTTGGGAGGGGGGGGGATGAGGCGGAAATGGACAAAGGTGGTGACGGTGAAATCTTCCCCGTGAGGGGTACTTGGAGGCATTCACAGCTCATTCCTCCTCCAAACGCAGAGTCCCAAGCCCCACCACCCCCTGTTGCCTTCTCCCTCTCCCCCTCACGTAGCGCCCGCTCACAAACAACTCCCCTTTGACGCCTTCGCTGCTTTCCATGGTGCCCCGATCACGAGCAGATTCCTCCTCGCCCGCCCCCCTCTCTACCCTCTCTCTTTCTTTGTGTGTGGTGAACTCCCCCCCCCCCCCCCCCCCCCCCCCCCCCCCCCCAAATATTATTGTGGATGGCTTTTCATTGTTATTGCAACAATAATTGCTTCTGTTGTCACTTGCAGTGGAATACAGCAGCTATTTTATCACAAAGAACAGTACTAGGCAGTGTGAGGTTTGTGGTGATGGGGACCTTGGGCACTTGGATGTCGGGGCCATTTGTCCAAGTATAGTAGCTATGCCCGAGTACTTATGGCTTCCTTGACTTGAGTGGTTGCCACGCTAAGGTGGTGGCTTCCCCTCTCTCCTTCTTTCTTTTCTTTTTGGCTCCCTCCTTGTTGGTTTCCCAGGAAGAGAATGTTGGTGGAGTTGTAAAAGCTGGTGGATTGGCTTATCCATTTGGACACTTGCATTAGGCTGTTAAGAACTACCCGAAGGAGTGCCATCTGCATTATCTCATTCTAAGACAACAACATGCAGATCGCAAACACATGAACTGTGTTGTGTGTACTATGTGGACCATTTCTGTATGTCTTGTTAACATGGTAACACAAGTTAATCTGCTTCCCTCACGCGGCAGAAGAGGGAGTGGAGTTTGAGAAAGATCGAGCATGGGCAGTTTAGGCAGTTCACTTTGTACCTCATATAATTCTTTTTAGGAAATTGAGGCAAACTCATCATGTGGGTGGAAATCAGTGATCGCGTGGATTTATAGCTCCTTCCTTCCTCCTCTCTTTAAGCAGCCCCCTGTCGCCATACCTGATCTGTAGAGAAAAAGGGAGAGGGAGACAGAGAGATGGTGTCTAGAGAGCACAAGAGAGCCGCTCTGCATGAGAAGCTGCAAATCCTTCGCTCCCTCACCAACTCTCATGCAGTAATAGTTCTCCTATATTTCTGAAACCCTTTTTGTTCTTCTCTTCTCCTTTCATCTTTCTTCCATGTAATCATTACATGTGTCTCTCCGAGTTCTTGAAAGCAGCACACATTCATTCAATCCCTTAACCGTGGATACAATTTTCTCTTTACTGTTTGGCAGCTAAGGAAATCCTCGATCATAGTAGACGCTTCCAAATACATCAAAGAGTTGAAGCATAAGGTGGAAAGATTGAATCAAGAAATCGCATGCACACAGAAACCTGCTGACAAGAGTCCCTTGCCTGAGGTAAACACGGTTTGCCGACATGATCTTCATTCATCTTATGTTTTCTCGGGTTAATTACTTCCGACTTTAAGCGGATTGTTAAGGCCTAATGTTTCCACCAATATCTTCACAGGTGACTGTCGAAACCCTAGAGAAAGGCTACCTGATCCATGTGTTCTCAGAGAAGAGCTACCCGGGACTGCTGGTGTCTGTTCTTGAGGTGTTCGAGGACTTGGGCCTCAACGTGCTGGAAGCTAAGGCCTCTTGCACTGACACATTTCGTCTTCAAGCCATTGGAAGAGATGTAAGACAAGGAGACATCATCTGCAGATTAGCTTCCTCTACCAAATCATGCTCTATTACGCATACTATGCAATATTGAATGGGTTAAAACGCGTCCATGTCGTTGCATAGGATGCAGACTCTTCTCAAAGCATCATAGTCCCAAGATCGATATTTTAGGCTAAAAATTCAACTTGAAACATGATTCTCAACCTTACAACACATATGTGTATCTCTCGATCTTTTTCATTCGTGATATGCTCATCTGCAAGCACACCCCAATAGTATTTACATGTAGATACAGTACTGATTGTGCTACGCTAGAAATTCATGAGTTCCTTGGAGGCATATAGTTGACAAAAGTGACTTTAGCATAAGCATAGATATTACATGCAAAACTATGCAAGATAGATTGCGTGGTAGATATTAATCACCACAAATATAAATGTGTGATCTGTATGCACATAAATGAATCATCCATCGACTGAGAATACATCATTCGAGGGTCATACTCACAGAAGTTGGTCTTAATTTCAAGCTCACCAACTTGCATGAATCAGGGTGAAAGCATGGATGCTGAAGTGGTGAAGGAAGCAGTGGAACGAGCCATCAAGGGTTTCTTCGGTGTTGGTGAATGAACAAGAGTGATGATATGGGAGGAGAACTAATTCTGTGGTGGCAAACCCATCTTTTCGTTCCCTCTTGTATCACATTTTGGAAAGGGCTGCAAAGCCCTTCGATGAAGGTTGAATATTCTGTGTATTGCAGCTATGGCTGAACCAATATGAAGGTATGTTGGAATCTATCATATATTTTGAACTCACTGCCATTACCAATAAAAAATTACCCATATCTTCTACTGAAAACAAAAAGCTGAAATGACCAAGGAATTGCCGGACAAGCCAAAGATAGCCCGATGAACATTTCCTTTATATATATACATATATACATATATATATATCATGGAAGACATGGCTCCAGTCTTTTTTATTTCTCTACACTGAGATTAGGATGGAGTGAGGGCTTTGTATGATCGTATGGCACTTAGATGAACAGGAAGGCACAAACAACAACCTTAAAAGAAAAGAAAATTCATGCATGAAGAAGACTGTTTCCTTTTGATAAGATCAATTATATAGACTGTTAGAAGGAGTAAGTACTGATGTTGGGACGTCAATTCGGAAACACCAATGCATGAATCACGAAATGACAAGGAGATGAGCTGCACTCACTCAGAAGCTGCTGTTTTCGCCCATCTTTAACCTGTTGGAAGGGAGTTCTGCTTGTTGTTCTCATCCTTGTAATAATATTTCCTGCGATGGTGACTGCACACCGGATGATATGGATCGGTTGACATTAGAAACAAATGATAGTGACTGTTGGAGATCCGTATTGCTGCCATGATGTCGTCAAAAGTATCAGTTCGACGTAAATTAATGTGGATAAAACATTATTTGACCCAAAACCAAATTAATGACAACAAAAATGTGAACGGATAAATCTAAAATATGAAAAACATTTCTACCACATAATATTTGATAAAATTAAAAAAATAAAAATATTAGTCTAATAATAATATATGGCATCTATTTACTAAGCATTGTAGCTTCGACCCTTAGTCTAATAAATAAAACTGTATAAGGGTCGATTTTAGAACCAAAATCGATTGTTCTGGTTTTGATTCGAATCATCTATTTTTTTATTTTTAATTTAAAATAATTATAAAAATATTAATTTAAAATATAAAAAATATATATATTTTAATTGTGAACCGTAGGTTTGAACCGGAATCAAAACCATCGATTCTAGTTCAAGAACGATCAGTTCTAATTCCGATTCTCAAAAATTAGAACCAAAACGAAACCATTCAAATTCGATTATAATTCGATTTGAAACAGGTGAATCATTATATTGATTTAGTTTTGATTTCAGTCTAATTTGATTTGGGTTAAAATATTGGTTCAATGATAACAAGTAAGATCCACGAAAACCTCAACCGATCGATTTACAATGTCGTAATCTCTTTGATGGTCAACAACATTAAATATCAAGACCAAAACTTCATCACTTGGAACCCCCTCCCTGACTTCTCTCCGGTGAAGGTAGGTGTGTCATCCAGGAGAATCGATCCATCACATCCCTGTAGCCAAATCCCAAACACCCTAGCTTGACATCTATTCATCATAAGCGAAAGCGCAATGCACAGCTTTGGGTTGACAAAGCAATAATAGAAATGTAAAACGTAGTCGAAGCAAAGCCCTGCGCGATTGCATCCCTCACCACCATTCTAATAGTCGACAGGGCTTTGGGTTGAACCGTGCTGTTGCTGGTGCTGTTGCTGGGATTGCGAAGACTTGGAAGGTCAAAGTACCGAGTGACAAGGCGCATATTTTGGTATCACCCTCGTGACAATAATCAACAATCATATCAGCGAAAATGCGAAGCCTCGAGACTGATATAATGCATTGCATCAATATGACATTTCGGACTCGAATGGGATGACCACCTATTCCCGTGCTATCTGAGGTCGTATGAGATGACATCGCATATCACAAAGTTGTTTCGGAAAGCTTGAAACGGCATCGTGTAGCGTGGATCCATGCAGATCGATCGACGCTCGCACGGGAGGTACAAACCGACTGCCCGAGGAGTCGACCGCCATTAACAGATCACGTACGATCGACCCTCGTTCACAAGTATAAAAAAGCCAACCCCTTGATCGGCGTTAGGGAGAGGACTTCGCACATTCAACTTACTCTTATTCCACTCAACTCTAATTGAAGCTTCGGAATAATCAAGTTGGGAAATCTCCTTCTCGACCTCGATCTGAGTGTAGGGGCTGACGACGAAGAAGCAAACAACGAGGACCATAACTCAATCCGACCCAATGCTCACTTCCGCCACTTGAGTATTCAAGTGGGACAACCTTGCGCATCCGGGATCGGACCAAGCCATGTTAATTCCTCGAGCTTGCAAAGATGGAGCAAAGGCAAGCCATGGTGCCTGACGACCATATATGTTGCATGGTGCTGAGAAGTGCTTATGTAGGTGTCAGATGTTGCTCCTTAACCCATTTGAGATTGTTTGGGTTGGATTGCTAATAAATAGTGTTCTCTAAGTTAGATCGACAACACATCGCATGAAGTGGTCTAACCTACCAATCAATAATTGTTCTTAAATTTGATCTTGCTGCAGATCAACTGGCTCAATCAAACTCATGTTTACGACAAAGGCCAAGTCTTTTATGTGTGTATTACCAATAAGTTACTGACACACCTAATGTTCTAATAATGAATCAGATGCTTCTAAACCCATGCCACAAGTTCATATACTGGTCATTCTTTTGTGAAACATGCGAAAGCTTATTGCTAATGACAATGGATAGATGACCACATTACAATGGAAAGAGATGGAGGTATAGAAGATAAAAGAAAATGCATCAAACCACACACTTCTTTTTGTGTTTTGGGTACACCAACTCTCTTGTTGTTTACCTGCTCATAAGTTATTAGATACGTCAGCAATGATCAGATGTGATCATCATCAGCACACTAATTGAAACAAATAAAACTTGGGCTGATGACCCAATCAGCCCGGTTTTCATATCCAATTCCTTCTCACATACGAACCGAGGTCTTATAGGAGTCTGAATCACCTCTACCCTTACAGGTGTCTTTTGGGATCTACCTCTAACCTTTACAATAATGATAAATCTAGCAAGCCACAAGATCAAACCATGAGAGATGAAGGCATCGACAGGGGAAGAAAAGACATGGACTTTTCTTCATTAATGCATGAGGACACCAGCTCCCTTGTCCCGGCCATGGGACAAGTGCTTGTGATTCCTGGAGTGTTTACATAATACCAGGAGAATTTTTGGAAGGCTATAATGAAGTAAGCCTCTGCATGCATCATGTGTTTTTCTCAACTGGATTAGGAATCCCAACTACGAATAATTTTAGCTTCACCTTTACCTCTAAAGAAAAGGAAGGTTAACATGGACAACTCTGAAGTATGGTTTGTTTCTTTGTCCTACAGATTAATGAAGCTTGTCTGCTTGCCCTGACTGACCCACATGTCCACTATTCATAATTGAAGAGGTCTTTCAGAGATGGTGGGAAATTGAATGGCAGGGACACCCATTCCTGCTTAAAGCCCTTTACCTTCAGACTCCGAATCTGCTGGTGCATTGTCCCACTCATCCACTCCAGGCTGCACCAAATCAAAGCTGGTGGAATTCAATGACTTCTATTTTCCAGTCACTTGGCTGGAACAGTTGTGGAAAGGATTAGCAGATGAGCGCTTGCTAAGGTGATGGCTGATGCATGTTATAAGCCAGATGTAGCTTAGTGCTTTCTTGGACTGGCAAAAGCCACGTATTGGCATGCAGGAAAAGTGAGAACGAAAACAAGTAAAAGAAGAGAGGTCCACAGAGTCCTTGACATTAAGATCTTGAATTATGAGTAGGTGCTCTGGGAGTCCACAAGAAGAAAAATAATTATATGGAGGTCCGCAGAGGAAGCTTATCGTTGATTCATGCACCCATGGAAGCATGATCGAGATGGGCCTCATCGGGGAAGCTTATCGTTGATTCATGCACCCATGCACAGAGGGATACATATATCGTAATAATCTTATCATCAAATTCGGTGTTGAGTAGGAATCAGTTCCTATCTTCATCCCTCTTAGTGATTGCGAGAATTTGATGATCGTGCCAGTGATATCTTCACCAAGTTGATCGTTTATTGATGATGAACAGTCAGCAGATTATTCCAAGAAAGAGCAAGGATAAGTATATATGGCCGCCACCAAGTACTACACTGATTCAAGTAACACTGTCTTCTTCAAAAGGACTTTAGCACCCCGTTTGCTTCGACACAAGATGAATAGGCTCTTCCGAAGCCTGTTACAGTGACATTTCGATCAATAAAGCTCCAATCTTGTACTGGGACAACTTACATGTCACAAAGAGTACGAAACCCAAAAGGAAAGAGCGTGAGCTGTGCCACTACAAACCTTTAAGCCACGTTATTTTGGATGCAGGACAAACACTTCATCCATAGCTATTATTAGACTAATCTTATCTTTGATGTATGAGACTGATGACCACAGAGACCACTACCGAAACACACGGCAGCGGTGGGTAAGATAAACGCTTAAGCAGCAGCACCTTGGCCGGATCCACGACCGGCGATCGGCAGCAACGGGTTCTTCAGAAGCACTGCGGAGAAGCAACGCTTGAGCCCGCCGCCAGCCTTGTGTGGCACCCCAAAGCAGAAGGTTGATCTTGGGGACCCGTCATCGGACTCCTCCTCGTCGCCCCTTGATGAGAAGGACGACCCTGAGATGGAGTGCCGCCTGCGGTGATCGTAGCTGAGAGATGTTGCCGGGGACAACGATGAGGGCGACTTGTGGGACTTCCTCAAGCTGAGCTTCGGGAGTATGATCTGGATCAGATTCGACTTGGGGGACTTCCTACAACTCTTGTTCTTGGTGCTGCAGTAGTAGGACGGCGGAGGAGTGAGAGGTGGCAGGTTGGTGCTTGAGGCGGTGTGCTTGGGCGTGCCAGGCTGCGACTCCCATAAGAACGGGACTGCGCCGGAGGCCACCCCATAGTACACCCTAAATGACGGGTGGGTCAAAGAGCTTTCCTTGGACAGCAGCCTGCAGTAGAACTTGTCATCTTGTTTGATCTGGAGAGACGGTCTGGGAAGCTCTGAGCTGCTGGAGAGCATCCTCAGCTGTGAGAGAGAGAGAGAGAGAGAGAGTGGCGACCAGTGCTTACAGACAAATGAATCGTGGACTTGCTGGGACTTCAGCTTTGTAGGTCAGAATTAACTAGGTGAGATGCTGATGTATAGAACATGCACTTGCATATATATGCTTTCTGACTCATTGGAGCATGTCATGCTACATTAGACTAAAATTTCACCATGACCTTATATCTATATACACATATATTAATGGATGAATGGCAAATGACACTCTAATCAAGCTTCTGTGAGTGGCAAGCATCAATACTTGGGGCAAACATCGATGTCATGGAGCACAAGGCAGACCATTCATTGTGGTTATTAGGAGAGACGACGACAGTGGTTTGGATAGAAGGGGTAGGTCGATATGGGAGATGAAATTAATACGGTGGTGGTGAGAGATGGGAAGAACGTTTATTGTAATAGTATGGTCGTGGCTTTGTGATATTGAGCAGTTAATGCACCTACTGAAGGTTGAGCGTACTTGTAAAGATGATTGTTGTCATATATATATATATATATATATATATATATATATGTTCATAGAAATGTCCTGAAGTAATTGCACTCATAAAATGAATAATTCTAAAACTCATGTTTCATATACTAAGCAACTAAAATGACTAAAATGGGAGAATATTTTATGACGACTATATGATAAGGAATATACTAACAGTTAATCATTATATGATACAATCGTTATATTGAAGCTATCGTGAAAGAAAAAGGATAATGTTACTATCCACCATTCATCTATTCGTGTGGAGAAAAGTCCAACGCAAACAATTCGGGATTGTCTTTCTCCTACTGCTCACGTAGACAAAATATCAAGAGGGAGATGTTTGGTCGATTACAAGTTATCCTTTCCAAAATTAGGAATAAAAGTTAATCCTTGGTATAACGTCGGGAGGTTTTTTTTCGAAAAAAATCCACACCCACTAAGAGACCTTAATCACTAACTTAAGTATCAGAATGATCAAGTTGAGAAATTTTTTTCAACATCGATTTTAGTGTATTTGCTACCTTGGGAGTTAGATATTTTCACATTAGAATTATCTCAAAGCTACCTTGGTCACTACATCGAACACTCTTACACCCTCACGTTTAGACCATGTTTGATTAACTTAGACATCAACGATAATTTTCTCTAATACTATATAAGGCACAAAAATACTTTCGTCTATTTATCAATTTCGTTTTATGTTGTTTTATTGAGAATGAGGTGGGAAGCTTAGGGCTACATCTACTATATAATTATATATGCCACATACAATAATCAACAACATAGATTCAAACTATTGGTACAGAAGAACTCCATCCTTCAACAACCACCACCTTTGGTGGATGAGATGGTCGAACTTTGCTCATCATTTTTCTATTATATATATATATATATATATAATCATATCATTTCTTATTTTTATGGCCTCGAAATCCTAATGAAGTCGCTGTGCATATACTACACTAATCACTAGTAAATGAAAGGTGAAGATTTGATGTGAAGATGATATAAACCCAAGGCAAGATGTATTATAATACTCGATCGAGAATGCAGAATAATGGGAGACAATGGTGAATTAGTGCGAGTAAAAGAAGCTCACCAAATTGACTTAATGGCAATTGGGACAACATTACTTACGAGTCATCCGATGCGGGTTCTTCGGCACCGAAAGATTTCTCCAGTGTTCTTCTCTCCCGTGCATGGGATACTGCATGTAGATCGCAGCAAAACTGCTCTCATGTTAACTTGTCGGAGTTGCAATTAAACACTTCATGTCAGTGCATTTATTTTACAGTAGATGTCGATGGCCGTAGCACGATTTAATATTGTGGTTGGAATTCCGGCAAGGTCAATGCAATGGTTACTATCTTCTTATTGTTCTCGAGGTGAAACTTGGCTCAATCTTCAACTACAGTCATTTTACATGAGAGTATTTCACAATATCATATCTCAGTTATTTATGATTTTATTATTATTGTAATAATTTTTATTAAATATTTTTTTTTGTTTTCATTGGGATGGATACCGGAGTTATCGGATTTGCATGAAAATGATGTTGAATAGGTTCATAAGAATATATCTATTTATGATGTATGATATATCATTGTCTCGAGGCATTAAAGGATTGATTGCCTATTCTCCCTCTATATGTAACATCTCTTTCTATAGGGTTTATGAGCTCCTATCAATATGAATAAATGATATATTCGACTTGTGATTTATGATGCCTTTATGTATAATATATTATACGATGTTTTGTCTACACTCTCTTAATATTCAAATATGGAGTTTAAAGTAGAAGAGTAAGCAAGATCGTCGATATGTCCGAGTGGTTAAGGAGACAGACTTGAAATCTGTTGGGCTCCGCCCGCGCAGGTTCGAACCCTGCTGTCGACGTGTTCTTTTTATTTTATTTTTTCCTTTTGGGCCTGTTAACTGGGCCGAGAAAAAGAGCCCAACTTCTCAAATGATGCACAGCCCAAAGAAGTCTCAAACCTCATCTTTATGCCTACCACGTCCAAGAAGAAGATGTATGCAGACTGACATCTACAACTTGCTACCAGCCGCCACCAATCGTAGAGAGCTCATAAATGGACAGCAACAGCAACAGTGTTTACTATACGACTCCTTTGGACGTGCATGCTCGCATGCCGCATACATTGATGGCTCCTCCACTCTCATCTCGGACTCCCCACCCTCGTCCACGGACATGAAATTAACGCACTGTAGCATCGATGTGTCGTAGCGCTGCTACTGTTCCTCCTCGCGTCGTCTCCCCCTGCACTCATAAAATGAATAATTCTAAAACTCATGTTTCATATACTAAGCAACTAAAATGACTAAAATGGGAGAATATTTTATGACGATTATATGATAAGGAATATACTAACAGTTAATCATTATATGATACAATCGTTATATTGAAGCTATCGTGAAAGAAAAAGGATAATGTTACTATCCACCATTCATCTATTCATGTGGACAAAAGTCCAACGCAAACAATTCGGGATTGTCTTTCTCCTACTGCTCACGTAGACAAAATATCAAGAGGGAGATGTTTGGTCGATTACAAGTTATCCTTTCCAAAATTAGGAATAAAAGTTAATCCTTGGTATAACGTCGGGAGGTTTTTTTTCGAAAAAAATCCACACCCACTAAGAGACCTTAATCACTAACTTAAGTATCAGAATGATCAAGTTGAGAAATTTTTTTCAACATCGATTTTAGTGTATTTGCTACCTTGGGAGTTAGATATTTTCACATTAGAATTATCTCAAAGCTACCTTGGTCACTACATCGAACACTCTTACACCCTCACGTTTAGACCATGTTTGATTAACTTAGACATCAACGATAATTTTCTCTAATACTATATAAGGCACAAAAATACTTTCGTCTATTTATCAATTTCGTTTTATGTTGTTTTATTGAGAATGAGGTGGGAAGCTTAGGGCTACATCTACTATATAATTATATATGCCACATACAATAATCAACAACATAGATTCAAACTATTGGTACAGAAGAACTCCATCCTTCAACAACCACCACCTTTGGTGGATGAGATGGTCGAACTTTGCTCATCATTTTTCTATTATATATATATATATATATATATACACACACACATATTACAACAATAAAAAAAGCACAATCATTTCGCATTTTTATGGCCTCGAAATCCTAATGAAGTCGCTGTGCATATACTACACTAATCACTAGTAAATGAAAGGTGAAGATTTGATATGAAGATGATATAAACCCAAGGAAAGATGCATTATAATACTCGATCGAGAATGCAGAATAATGGGAGACAATGGTGAATTAGTGCGAGTAAAAGAAGCTCACCAAATTGACTTAATGGCAATTGGGACAACATTACTTACGAGTCATCCGATGCGGGTTCTTCGGCACCGAAAGATTTGGAGCTCCCTCCTCCATTGTTCTTCTCTCCCGTGCATGGGATACTGCATGTAGATCGCAGCAAAACTGCTCTCATGTTAACTTGTCGGAGTTGCAATTAAACACTTCATGTCAGTGCATTTATTTTACAGTAGATGTCGATGGCCGTAGCACGATTTAATATTGTGGTTGGAATTCCGGCAAGGTCAATGCAATGGTTACTATCTTCTTATTGTTCTCGAGGTGAAACTTGGCTCAATCTTCAACTACAGTCATTTTACATGAGAGTATTTCACAATATCATATCTCAGTTATTTATGATTTTATTATTATTGTACTAATTTTTATTAAATATTTTTTTTTGTTTTCATTGGGATGGATACCGGAGTTATCGGATTTGCATGAAAATGATGTTGAATCAGTTCAGGAGAAATATCCATTCATAAGAATATATCTATTTATGATGTATGATATATCATTGTCTCGAGGCATTAAAGGATTGATTGCCTATTCTCCCTCTATATGTAACATCTCTTTCTATAGGGTTTATGAGCTCCTATCAATATGAATAAATGATATATTCGACTTGTGATTTATGATGCCTTTATGTATAATATATTATACGATGTTTTGTCTACACTCTCTTAATATTCAAATATGGAGTTTAAAGTAGAAGAGTAAGCAAGATCGTCGATATGTCCGAGTGGTTAAGGAGACAGACTTGAAATCTGTTGGGCTCCGCCCGCGCAGGTTCGAACCCTGCTGTCGACGTGTTCTTTTTATTTTATTTTTTCCTTTTGGGCCTGTTAACTGGGCCGAGAAAAAGAGCCCAACTTCTCAAATGATGCACAGCCCAAAGAAGTCTCAAACCTCATCTTTATGCCTACCACGTCCAAGAAGAAGATGTATGCAGACTGACATCTACAACTTGCTACCAGCCGCCACCAATCGTAGAGAGCTCATAAATGGACAGCAACAGCAACAGTGTTTACTATACGACTCCTTTGGACGTGCATGCTCGCATGCCGCATACATTGATGGCTCCTCCACTCTCATCTCGGACTCCCCACCCTCGTCCACGGACATGAAATTAACGCACTGTAGCATCGATGTGTCGTAGCGCTGCTACTGTTCCTCCTCGCGTCGTCTCCCCCCGCTGAAAAGCAGCGAGCATGCCCGTGCACCGCCAACCGAGGGGACTCCGCCGCTACGGCACGTAGAGGCGGTTGCCGCACTTGCACCGCCACGCCTCGGGGTAGTACTCGGAGGTCACCGGTGTCCCGGGCGGGACCGGCACGTGCACCGGCCGGCACGGGGTGCAGTTGCCGCACTTTGACGCGCACCGCGGAGGATACGACCCCGGTCCCATCAATCCCCTCCGCTCCCCCTCTTCCTCCTCCTCCTCCGCCGCCGCCGCCGCCGCCGTGCCTACCTCACGTGCTGACCACGGACCCTGCAGGGCACAGTCGCTTCAGAGGCCGTGCAGTCGTACTAGTAAATGCTCGAAGACGGAAACCCGCGCATTTTAGCGGACGAGCGCGTGAGTTTTCTACGTTGCGCCACCGGTCAAGCTTTGCAGAAGTCGCATCAATCGTGCATCGGAGCGATTGATATCATTTCTCGTCGCTTCACGGCAAGAAGAATAGAGAAGAAATCGAGTGAGAGAAAGGAAGTTCACCTGCACGAAAGACTTCGTTCTCGCGCTTCCTATCCCTGCAGCAGAGAAATGGAGAGATGGAAATGTTATATGATTGCAACATTGACCGAGGAAGGAGAAGCTCATGCATACAAACGCAAAGCAGCAAAGCATCTACGAGATTTGACTGGAACTGCAGATGATTACTGCTGGCACAAATGAACAGGGTTCTAATCACCTGTTTCCTTGAGAAGAGCAAAGGCCGAGAGCAAAGAGAAAGAAACACAGCACAGAAGCGCCATCCTTGACGCCCATCCTCCTCTCATCTTCCCCATCCTCTTCTGCGAAGAAGGAAGCTCCACACAAGCCGAAACAGCGGGGAGGAACGAGGGAAGCAGAGTGTGTCGCAGACCTCGAAGCACCCCTTTCCACCTCTCTCCCGATTCACCAAGTCTGCCTTCGCTCACCCTTTGTGCTCTAATCCCTGTGGGAACTCACTGTGTTTGTGTTCTCCGAAGCCAAAAGAGAAAGATCACCTGTAGCATTCTCTCGTTTAAAGCTCTTCTTTCCTGCTGCTTTATTCTCCAAAGCTACCAACTCTTTCTCCGCTCTGCCACCTGAGTGCACGCTTCTTGTTATTTATTGACATCACTCGGCATCAAAGTTAAGCTATAGATCTGCTGAGTAGCACTTGTGTGAGTCACATGGCAGTGAGGCAAGGTGCAGTTTGGTTGGGTCCAGGTAGGGCAATGCATGCTAAATCATGGTTGCAACTTTAACCTATTTGTATAGGTTTCCATGTGATATAGATTATTGTTTTAGGGGTGAAAACAGTACAGAAAGAAATTGTGATGCAAATGCTAATAAAGATAATAAGTTGAGCTGCAAGAAAACAATGTTTTTGAAATAGTAAAGGTGTAATATCAATGTCTTCCGGCTGTCCTTCACTGCAACCTTAAACCCATATATGATAGTGATGAGATCATGATGAAAGCAAAGTGTTACTGTAAATGCTGGAATGTAATTGACAGGGGAGGAGAAAGATGGTTGGAAAACATTAGCAGTGAAAACAGGTGAGAATCCAATGGTACAGTTTCTGAGGCCTTACAAAGACCCAAAGAAAAGAAGGAATCTCTGCATCCAATGTTGGTGTCTCAGCCACTGTCCTCTACCATCATTGGTCTCCTTGTCTGATGCAGCAACAATTTGCTCTTCTTCCTTCGTGATAAGCTATCATCTTAAACACATCAGCATCTGTGAGGTGTCTGTAAGTCTAATCCACCATTGCTGCTGTCAGGTACCTGTCTTAGGTTTTGGCAAGGTCACTCAGGTGACAGATCTCACCAGGCAAACAGAGAACCGCTTTGGCTTTCAGACAACAGATAAGAGAGTCATGCTAGAGAGAGAGAGAGAGAGAGGTTGTCTCTAACAACTGGATCATGTACACGTGATGTCCACTGCCCAACAAGATCATTGATCTTGAGGGTGTCTCAAATGAGAAAGGTTGCATGTTCTTCCTGAATCCCCCTCCAAAGGCGATGGCGACTCCAAAGCTCGAGCTATTAAAGTGAAGAATCCTTTTCAGAACCCATCTCCTTCCATGCAACTCTTCTTAGCCTTTTCTCCTTTAGGTCCAAACAGCCATGTGCCATCCAACTGCAGGAACGAGGACCTCCGTGGCCTGTGCTTGGCTCACACGAACCTGAGCTGTGGGTTTGGTAAACGAAGGACCACAGAGGGAGAATACCATGGCGGCCTTGCGCTTTTGTTCCTTAGCCATGGTTTCCATATTCCCTTGGGCACAGTGGTCTGATCTCTGCATGCAATTTACTGCTCAAATGTAGCAACCCAACAACTCCATGCGCACTCTTTTGCATGCCTTGTGAGCCTGACACCGTTGCCATAGTTGGGTGGGCCGAGTTCAGTTCAGAAGCCATTGACAAAGGTGAGTTGAAGGCTTCGTCTCAGTTAGAGTGATGGAAATCTGGATAGCTAAACATGCTGCTTCCCTCCCATGCCCATTGCTAGCCACAAGCACATTTTGGAGTGCTAGCATTAATTGGACCTCCGCAGACTTGACCGACAAGAAATTTACCTTGGTGTTCTTGGTGCAGCAAAAACAGTGGGGAGAGTTCCTGCTCCATAAGATTGAACTTATGATATGAAATATATCAGAAGTTAGACATGTCTATACTCCAACAACCTGAGCACATGATTAGGGCCAAAGCTTTAGCCACTGTCTCGAGCACCTACTTAGGGCACAGAAACAAGGATTAGAGGATAAGGAAGAGCCCTGTTGTGCCCAGTCGACAGGATGGACAAAAGAGGACATTAACCAAGAAGGAAACTATTAGAATGTACCCAACAATGGAGGCATGCACATTTCCAACATTACGCTTGATTGTCTTCTTTACTGGACCCGGTTTGTGTTCTTATGTGTACAGAAGAACTCTTAATCATTCTTAGCCCGAAAGAGGAGGAGAGTTCCCATCGTCTTCCAGCTCACAACACTGTGGTGGCCTGCATGTTTTGATGGTACGCATGATATATCGTATCAGGTCTACAGATATGTTGCTACCAGCAGAGGCTTATTAGTTTACAGTCCGAGCAGTTCAGTACAACACCCACTATGTTTCAGATTAGTGTTGACAGAAGAACTTTTCCTCCGAGCTGATGGTTCAAAACTAGAATCACTGTGGACAAAGTATGAATGAACTATATGTATTAACTATATATGCATTCTTTGTTTCCTATTTACCTCAATATACGTCTACGATATTTGTTCTTGTTTGGGAATAGAAAAGTTAAATGAAGCTTGTGTCCTGGGAGTATGCATGCGATGTACGTAGGTGGTGCAAGGGATCCAAATTCCTGCCTTCCCTTTGGTTGTGGCATGAAGCCATTGGCTTGAGAGTGCCACGAAGGAGTTGACTTGGCTAGCTCGGTCAGTATCACCAGGTTAGTCTCTGTAGGAAGTGTGGTTCTACAAATAGATCTTTGTGCATGTCAATCAAGCAGAAATGACCTTTTTAGTCTGCGTTAGTGTTGCCTTTCCTGTGAAGCTAAGGAAACTTGGTGGAACATCCTGAACTAAACAGAATCGATTGCCCATGCTTGGCCAGAATGATTGCAGTATGGATGTTGGACCAACTTCCATGAGCAGAAACCAAGTCTTTCAGATGTTGAAGCAGTGACCAAGAACTATCCTAACCCAATGTAAAGCAATAGTCATAAGATAACTGAAGGAAAGGGAAGATTAACCATGCTAAAGAAACATAAAGCTTGAAAGAATATACACCCAACCTACACGATGCTGTCTGTGTCAGGAGCCGAAGATGAATTCACCGAGTAGCTTCCAGGAGGGAATGGCAGCCATGACACAGGTTCATTGGTTGTTGGTCACAAAACCAATTAGTAGATATATCATATGGTGGCATCAAGTACTGTCCAAGCATGATCTTAAGTAGCAAAAGGCAGAATGATTCAGATCTGCCAAGCAAGCAGCAGGAAATTAACCTGGCTTGTAATCACATTCTCTAAGAATCTGTCTATAAAAATAGATGAATAGCATCAGGGTGATTACCTAGAAGAAGCAATGTGAAACACATGACAAGCTATGATATTTACATATACAAGATTTGCATGTAGCACCAGATTCACTTGAGTTTCAACGTTTGAGACATATGAAGAGCACCACCAAGCATGCGCATAACCTGTAGCCTACACACAGACTACAGCTGATGGGCTTCCATGGACTTGCAGGAACTCTGTATCCGGCTTCGGGAAATCAAAGTGTTTCTGACTACACGAATGAATGCATGGTTTTGACTTGCATGCATTTGCTTGGAATGCTCGTTCTGGCTTTGGAAAACACAGAGAGATGGTTTTGGCTTACGTTACACTTGACAAGTCCCCCCCAATGCACGCATGTATGCATGCATTTGCTTTGGGAACCATATGGCTTTGGAAAACCGATGGTTGCGGTGTTGCTGATTTCAGCTTCTTTCCGGTTTCGTGGAGCTATCAATCTGTGGGCATCACAAACAAGGGTATGGCACTCTCTACACCCCTCCCCACTTGGAAGTAGTAGGAACTAGGAAGTAGGGTAGATCTCCTCCCATTAAGTAATTGCAGTTTGATCCTTCTCCTTGCAAGGTGTGCGAAAGCTACGGAGTAATAATCCTGCTTGAAGTCTCACAGCACACAGACAATGTAAGCAGACAACAGCAGTGATGTCCACTGGAGATATTAGGTATGACCAAACATCACAGCATAAAATTGGGAAAGATAACATTAAGTAGTATGATAAGGTGCAGAATCGAAGTGGTCCAGTCTCCTATTATCACCCTCGTTTACAGCTAAGATTGCCTGATTAAGAGATAATGATGCACATTTGACGTTCTTTAAGCATAATCCAAGAATGGCCATACAATGAACTAACCTAAATAGGAACTTGTCACGTCCATGTCCCCTTATCTTTTGGGTAGAAAACCATTGTTATCGTACGATAAACCCATCTCGAAGAGCTTTAGCCTTCGAAGATAAGCTGCCATTGGATGCACGAGAGAGAATTCTTACTGTTTCCAACCTCGCTTGGAGACAACAATAAAATACGCTGCAAGATTTGAGCAGTGTCGTGGAGAGCTTCCTGCCTTGAGTCTACACAAGCTTTTAAGAATCCACTTGGTGAATAAATACGAGGAATTCGGTGGCTGAGCTTCTTACTCAGTCTATAAAAAGTGAACAGAGAGAGAGAGAGAGAGAGAGAGAGAGATCAATCTTCACGTGCTTTCTTCACGAATGGGACCTTTTGCGATCAAAGGCTATTATGAACTATTATTATATATGTTGCCTCATTGCACAATTATTGACTTGGAGGAAGAGAATAATTCTTTTTCCTTCTGTTCTATAGTTCTTTCCTTCTGTTCTAATTCATTAACTCGAATGTGATTTTGCTTAAGTGAATGGGGATTATTAGGATGTGTTGAAGTATATATGATGTGGTTGAGTTGGATTAGAACTAATGTTTCAACTCATAACGCATGACGTACAGATATTAAAGTTCATCCATACGGCCAAGGAGCTTACCTTGGTCAAGTTTGAGGTCGCTGTATGTCACGGCCCAAGCCACACCATGGGTCGCGATTTTGCCAGGCGATGCTCTTGTGTGTTTCATGATAACGACTCGTGACTTAAGTCACGAAATTAAAACTGACACAACAGCTCGGTTACCCGTAATAGGAGGCAACCCTATTCTCTGTCTCGCCGGAGAAAAAGAACAAAGCAGATCGAAGAAGAAAAGGAATTATTCGTTCGAGTCGCGTATATATTTGTAGGCTTTGTTACCCTCTCCAGTTTCCATTTCCCAAAGCCGTCTCCTCTCCCTCGTCGCCTCCACTCCCATCTCTTTCTCCTCCGACTTGCACGGCAGTGATCCTTCCCGGGAGCAACGCAACCACACAGCATGTGCAGAAACAAGGAGGCCCTGCCGGTATCATCCATCTCCGATGCCAGATTGGACGGCGATGATGATGGAGAGAGAAGGAGCGGCTGCCCAGAGCTAATCCACGATCAACGAGGAGAAGGAGAGCTGCACGTCGATGAGGTAACCCGCAGTCATGTCCTCCTTCCTTCCTCGTTTGGGTTCCCATTCCTGAGATTAGTTGCTGCATCATCGTCTCGTCCAAGTTCAACCCACACGCACGCACGTTTCCTTTCCGATGGTGGTACAAGTAGATGGAAAGATTTGCACCTCGTCCAGCTGCCAAAAGAGGCTGCGAATGAGGTCGAGGGTCTCCCCTTGTCCGGCACGCATGGCCATGCTTTTTCTCTGCGAAGGGATCGTGCACACGAGCAGCATCCATGCACTGCTGCAGTGACACACACGCATCCCCTCCTCGCCCAGTCTCCACACACGTAGATGGACGGACCTCCGTGGCCCACCCGAGACAGTGGTACGTGATGCTGCACTTGGTAGTGCAGTCAGCGGTGGAGTCGTCCAACTCACCACTGCATTCTTACTCGTAAGACGGTGGTCGAATGTCGATGTGATGATTTGTAATGCTGCTGTAGAATGCCATGCATTACTGTGACTACATAATGGATTCTTCTAACTCCGCCTCTGTTTGGTGAACGATGAGGTGCAGGTGGGGGAGGAGCTCGTCCTTCTGGGCCGGATCGTGTGGCCCATCGTGATCACCAGCTTCCTTCTCTACTCCAGGTCCGTGGTTTCCATGCTCTTCCTCGGCCGCCTGGGCGGCGCCGAGCTCGCTGGCGGCTCCCTCGCCATCGCCTTCGCCAACATCACCGGCTACTCCGTCCTCAAGGGCCTGGCCATGGGGATGGAGCCCATCTGCGGACAAGCCTTCGGTGCCAAGCGCTGGTCCGTCCTCGCCCACACCTTTCAGAAGACCCTTCTCCTCCTCCTCCTCGCCACTATCCCCATCACTCTCCTGTGGCTCAACATGGAACCCATCCTGTTAAGACTGGGCCAAGACGCTGCAATCACCTCCGTGGCCAAAGACTACCTCCTCTACTCCTTCCCCGACCTCATCGCCCAAGCCCATCTCCACCCGCTGAGGATCTTCTTGCGGACGCAGAACCACACCAAGCCGCTCACGCTCTTTGCCGCCTTCGCCCTGCTGCTTCACTTCCCGGTGAACTACTTCCTGGCCTCGTACTTGGACTGCGGGGTGAAGGGCGTGGCTCTGGCTTCGTCCTGGAACACGATCAGCATCGACTTGGGCCTCGTGGGCTTCTTTCTCCGCTCCGAGGATTCCATAAAGCCTTGGGCGGGCCTCTCGAGGGAGAGCATCAGGGGGTGGCGGCCGCTCCTCGCGCTGGCGCTGCCGAGCGTCGCCTCGGTCTGCCTCGAGTGGTGGTGGTACGAGGTGATGCTGCTGCTGTGCGGCCGGCTGCCGGACCCCAGGGCCGGCGTCGCGGCCATGGGCGTCCTGATCCAGACCACGGGCCTCATTTACGTGCTACCGGCCTCCCTCGGCATGGGCCTCTCCACGCGGGTGGGGCACGAGCTGGGGGCGAACCGCCCCACCCGGGCCCGGCACGCGGCCCAGGTGGGCCTCTCGGTGGCCGCGGCCGTCGGCTCCCTGGCCTTCGCGTTCACCGTCGGCGTACGGCAGGCGTGGGGGACGATGTTCACCGACGAGCTACCGACCCTGGCGCTGACGTCAGCGGTGCTGCCAATCGTCGGGCTGTGCGAGCTGGGGAACTGCCCGCAGACGGTCGGCTGCGGCGTCCTCCGGGGCAGCGCCAGGCCCGCGGTGGGCGCCAACATCAACTTCTGCTCGTTCTACGTCATCGGGCTGCCGGTGGCAGCCGTGGCGGGGTTCCGCCTGGGCTTCGGGTTCCAGGGGCTGTGGCTCGGCCTCGTGGCCGCGCAGGTGTCGTGCGTGTCCCTGGTGTTGTGCACCGTCGCTCGGACGGACTGGGAGGCGGAGGCGAAGCGGGCGGAGGAGCTCACGGGGACTGCAGCCAATGAGAAGGATGAGCTCTCAGTCACCCTTCTGCTTGATACGACAAATAGATGTACAGATTCACCTGTAACAGTTTGCTAAATTGTGGAATGCATGAATTGTTGGCCGTCATGAGAACTCAGCATATACACTAAGCATATATATACATGCTCCAAATGCTAGCCAAAGGCATCATCCACCATATCCGAATCATTCAGACTTGCAGTGCAATATGCTGCATGTTTCTTTTCGACTACAGCATTTTGATGATAAAGGAGAATCAGAAAGATCCTGCAACAATGTCATTCAAAGTAGCAGAATATAAGAAGCAATTCAATTGGCGGAGACAATTAACAGCATCAAAAAGGAAGAATACAAGGGGAGGGCACATAATACATTGATCTCGAGGATGTTCATGCCAAGAGAATCCAATATAGAACATAACATGAAAATTGAGTCCACCACTTACACAAACATGAAGCACGAGGAACAAATGAAACCTGCGCTCCGTGTATTGTCACACACTCACTATCCTTGATATCCTCCGATAAAAAGAGATAAGTGTGGAAAGAGAACGAAGGCTATACTGCACCTCGAACACAAAAGCCGGCATGCCAAAAGGGAATCACTGCATTCTCTGGTTCTCATCACACAGAACATACTCAAGAAGCATCGCTGGTGACCATGTCTGCACCATCATCACCATCATCGCCATCTTCTTGCTCTTCAGAGGCAAAATGACCTTCGTCTGGTGCTTTTCCTTCGCTTTCTCCAGGAGCCTGTGGAACAGTAAACGAGCTCGGACTCCCCTGGTTTACTTGTTCGCTAGCCAAGCTCGTAAGTCCATTTTGCTTTAGATATGTTTCCAATGGTCGGTATGCATCCTGGAGAAGGCTCATCATGCTAAGTCGCGGAGGCGCTGTCTGTGAATCCTCATTAGACCCTGGATGGCAGTTCAAGTCGATGTGCCCCTTGCTTGTTTCGAGCTGTTCAATTATTGATTTGCTGCTTTCTGGGCCAAATTCATTTGCCTGATGGGGATCCAGATGCTGGGCACCCTTTGGAGAGCTGCTAGATCCTTCAACCTCTTCCTTGCTGCCCCATGCAAGCTTCTTATGGGCCTCAGCTTCTTCGCGCTCAGATTGACGTTTCTTCTTCCGCATCATGAGAGTCTTGAAGCGGCGTTTCACGGTCATGCAAACATTACATGTGCATGCAGGATCATGTTTTGGCCCTTTACCACTGGGAGGCTGGATGCAGACAATGCAGGTGCAGCCAGGGCGGTGCCGTGGATGTTTCGTGGTGGTTGCATATGGAATTGTGGCTTGGTTTCCCGCGTCCCCAAGAACAGCTGCAGCAGCCAACGCATCGAGACCAGATGCTGCCAGCTCTGAAGAAGTTTGCTTGAAACTTGCACTCATCCTCTGCCTTCTGAGATCTACATAAGATTTTTTAAACTTTTCCATTAATTTACCTCGTATACATATAAAAATTAAAACTCCTAAGCAAGGAAATGTGCATAAAGTTCAATTGCCAGATACTCATCTTCTAAGTTGTATTGAAAAGCAAGTACAATAACAAAAGTATAGAGCAATATCAACTTGAAAGATAAGCCTGGTCACGAAAAAATTGTGTATGGCCACACCATGGTATTAAGAAATGAATGGTCCCCGCAGATACCTACATTTGCAGCTTAATTTTCAAAGCCTAAAGCATGCACATCCAAACAAGGCAACACCATAAATTGCAATTTCTCTGCCCGATACTTATGTCTATACATGTCTGCTTTCCAAAGCATTTGGTTGTTTAGAGTCTTTAGACCCATTAAGAATCAACAGCATCTTGAGCATGCCAATTAAATAAAACACCTGCATTTTTCTTGGCTGATTCACCAAACTACTAATAGCTAACAATTGTGTTGCAGCCATAGTGCATATTCTCAGAGGGTGTCCCAAGAGCTTCTTTAAGAGAACAAAAAATTGCGAGAAATGATGACAAATTTACAACAGGTTCTGCTGCAATAGCTGCCGCAATGCAGGCTATGCAGCTATCTGCAGTGAAAAAGGAATAGGTCCAACTATTAGAGCTAAAAACATCTCGGTTAACAAGGTTGAGCTTGCAAATACTTCAAGAGGGATTAAAAAAAATAAATAGTTATCCATAAGGACCTAGCAGCAGGAACAATACAACAAAACATACAAATTAAACCTTTGCGAAACCTTAAATCCGAGGCAAGTCCATCAAAAATATAAATCATTTTCTTGAAACTTGCTACATTGAGAAACATGCACTGACCTATGTCATTTACCACCCTGAGGCAGGAACAGCCATGACAAAAAGACAAAACCAACACAGTTTCTACCTCAAAAGTTGAAAAAGGAAAACTAGTGAACCTTCATTTCAACAGCACCAAAACCTTTAGATTAATTTTCTATGATAACAAGCAGACCTTCATACTGCCTGAGAAGAATTTGCATCTCTTTATGGCTCAATTCGTCAGGTGCAGAGCATGAAGACCTGCATAAGTATCATAAAGAAGAAAATCAACCACCAAAGGCGACTGTGATCCACATAAAGAAGAAAAGCCCACTTTAGAGCTTCCACTATCACAATTTCCATTCTACTTAAGCAAGAGAAGGATTGCATAAAACACATGAATGATGGTTGATAATTAACAGATCAAATATCATGTGTGCACAAACATAACACAAATAGAAATTATACAAAATGAGGAATGGCATAATAAGAACACATATCTTTTTGCAAATAAATGGCACTAACCTTTTAGGGTCCCATGTGTTATCAGCACAAGTCCATTTCAAAAGAAGAAGAACATCCACAGGTAGCCGACGCCATTTTAAGCAATCATCACATTGGACCCATTGATCTTGCTCTCTGAAATATAATTACAAAAATTCAAAATTAAAAGCATGAAGACACGTTTTCCTAGAGCTTGATTTTGATAATGAAAATTAAAATTCACTAACAAATATGTTCTAAACTATAAGCAGCATTCCTTTGCTATACTAGTATAGCTTTCTTGGCTCCTATATTAACATTCTAATATAAAACAACGAGAACATGCATGCACAACAACAAGAAGGTGCAGCCAATGATGTGAATTTAAAATCTTATCCTACACACTGAATCATGGTGTAGACCAATAAAAAAAACACAACAACAAGAAGGTGCAAAGCTCCAATAATTTAGGGGTAGGTACATGGATCTTCCCCCCATTGAGCTTTATCCAGGATAATCTTGCTATTTAAACTGAGTCATCAAGTTTCCTTCTAATGTTTTTAATATTTTCATCAGCCTACTACTTTTCACACCACTAATATTAATTGACTCCCCTTATCTAACTGATGCATATATAGGTCTTCTATATATATTACCATGACACTTAGAAGGTTTTTCCTTGTTTTTATCCACAATTGTGTCTATCCCTATATATATATATATATATACACATACACATATATATATACATACACATATATATATACATACATGTATGTATATGTATCTACATGTACATATATGTACATATATATACATATATATATACACACATATGTATATACATGTACATATACACACATATACATACATATACATATACATATACACATATACACATATATATACACACACACACACACACACACACATATATATATATATATATATATATATA
>LVTN01001775.1:39284-57581 GCA_001649415.1 Musa itinerans
TCTACATATATATTTATGTATATGTATATATACATAAATACATTTATATATATATATATATATATATACAAATACATATATATCTACATATATATTTATATATATGTATGTATATGTATCTGTAAATATATGTGTGTGTGTGAGTACACTTGCACAATATGTGATAACATACAAGCATGTACTATTAAAAGTATATTGTTCTCCTACTCTCTACAAAATTAAATCAAAACATAATAGGAATAACTTAAATACAAACATCCTTACCCAGAAGATCGAGCTGTAAAAATGGTTTTCTTGCCAAAGACTGGCGGTTCCTGCAGTGAAGCAGGATATTGAATCAGTGGCAGAAATAGTTTTCACATACAGTGGTTGCTTTAATCAATGCTGTAATCAATACAGAAGCTTGCTTAAATGGTCTCATAAACTTGCAAAAAATAAAGTTGCATAGGTGCAGTTATTATCAACCAAATTTGTGGGAACATGAGGAAATGAAATGATAATAGTGAGAAAAAATATCTCTCCCTAGTAACTAACACCATGGTCTTGCCATCATGATCCTTCACAACCTATCTAGTTAAGTGTGAACATACATACAGAGGTTTAGTCTTGTGCAGGGCATGGAGCTGACAATTCAAATAACTAATGAAGAAATAGGTCTACTACGGAACTGTTGGCATCACTAGAATGCATTTGCAAACTTAAGGTTTAACTCTTCTTTGTTTTTGACTTTAAAAGTGTAGTTATTACAACTTCAAGGGTATGTTTATGTATTGCACATTAATTGTCAAATATGGGGTTGAACAGAATAGTTTAGACTTCATAGTGCAGACATTACACTGTGTCCTATATAATTGACACTTCAAGGGTATGTTTATGTATTGCACAATAATTGTCAAAAACAAAAATAAGATAATATAACATTTGACAAGAAAGTCATAGAGAAACAAGGAGCAATCCATAACCAAGGAAATATTGTTGTCAGTAACCTCAAAATAGTAACGTGTCGTGGCATATCCTCGTCCCTATCCACCATCCATTCAACGGCACATGACATTACCCAGCTCCACGTGGCAATTGTTCTTGTCGTCTGCTATTATAAATTCATATGGACAAACATCTATGCTACATATTTTACTTGTATACAAATGGATTCAAAAGCATGCTTACATGAAAGAGGCCTAAAGTATATCCAGCTTAGACATCTACCGATCAGAAATTTGCTTGTGATGCTATATAGAACGGCACTTTACTACTTGAAAACCATTTAACAGAGAAGAAATTTCTATATGAGTATCAATAATAAGCAGATAGGCATGCTACTAGTCCATTTACAATATGACATACACACCTGAAAAATTGTGTACCAACTAATTGCCATGAAACAGAACCAAATTATTGGTAATAATGTACGATATCCATTCAAAAGTTAAACTTAAAACTGTATCAACTATTAGTAAAACACTCTGCATTTCATGGTCAGTTAATATATAAACAATATCCAATTATGTCACCTAAGTTTTACAAAAGATTTCACTTACTTCATATTCTTCAACCTCATGATCCTCAATCGTAACAATGCTAGGTTTGGCACTTGGAGGTGGACGAAGCAATTCTTGAGCCTCCTCCCAAGTAAGCTTGAGCTCCAAGGCGTCTTCAGTGTCCATAAGGAACCTCCTAGATTTGGTACCAATGTTGCGGCTTCTTTTTTGTAAAGGCTGAAGCTGCAGTCCTTCATTTGGCATTCCACCCTTATGCCAACTGATTTCCTCATCAGATGCATTCATATGTTCTAATTGAGAACTCAAGTATGGATCCATGGCACCCTTTAATGACCGAAGAAATCCAGAATATCCACTTACTGTAGATATGTTCTCATTAACACCAGAAAACAATGTTTCATTGCCAAATGTACCATTAGCAATTGCAGAAATCTGAGAATCCTGCTTCAATTACCAATATAAGCATATAAATCGGATCAGCAAAGGATATATGCAGAGCATTCCAATCTTAATAAAAAGAAGGAACTACAAGAAAAACATCAATATCAATGTCCCAAATAATAGCAGAAGAAAGGTACAACACTGTCAAGATGTGATTATTTACAAGGATAAAAAGATGCATCAGAAGCCCATTACCTGTAATGGCACAGTGTTTGTTGCCTTTCGGTAACCCATGACAAGTTTACCTGCAGGATCTATTCGGCTAAAAGTCACTGCAAGAAAATGATCGTGAACATGGTTAAAACGACCACATTATATTCCTCAAATTACTTTACAAATTTAAACCGTATTAACCTGCCCTCGAACATGAACGAAAGACTAGAAAGGTAAAAAAGGATGTTATATGAGAACTATGCAGAATTTTGGGTAGAGGACAAAGATATCTTACATTATAAAGAAAAGGAAAAGCTTGTTTAACAGTGTGTTAGTTATCATCAGACAAGTCAAAACTGTGAAATAGCCTCTACCAATCTTCAAAGCACACTCTTCCCAGTAGCAACAAATAAGATATAGGTACCAGGCATACCGCCTGATGATGCCAGTTAACAACAAGAATGAATGTGCTGAACTGTTGAAGTACAGCAGTTCCAGCATGTTCTAGCCAAAACTTTACAAAACAGGCCAAATATCACCAGCCAATATTAGCTGTGTGCCAGTCATCACCAATACCATCTTGTGGGTGTCATTGATACCTAACCATAAGACTTTAAGTAATTCACTGCTTGTCTAGTAACTCTAATTTTTTTTCTAAAAATAGTTAATACAAACATAATGCGCATCGAGATGGGGGTTGGAAGAATCACCTAGATATTAAATGCACTAAGTCAAAGATAAATGTCAATCTCAATTAAAAATTCACCATTCAAAATAATCATGGAATAGTTGTCTGTTATATTCACTTCATATGGGTGGTGTAAACCTACTGTGCATGCATTATCGGTTATTAACTCATGGTGAATAACTAATGAGTTTTCTTTCTTGGAGCTACATTTAGCACACAATGCTCTTGCTCTGAGTTGTATTTTAGTGTGTTAAATTTCACATGAAAAACTTAGTGGTTTTCTATAAGGCTAACCCTACTATTATATTGAACTATAAAATATGCATTTCAATGTATGAGAAATAACTTGAGACACAATTCCCACGATCAATAAGAACTATTCAAAGAAAATAAAGAATTAACAAGGAAGTTTGTCGCACCATCTTCGATACTATGGCCAATGCCAAAAAAGCTATGAGCCCTTGAAAACATAATAACAATCAACCCTTATTTAATATTTTTAATGAAAATTTGCAAACAATGATCTTCAAAACTAATTATTGAGATTTTTTCAACAAAATAAAAATATGAATGCTTATATAGTCACCATTCAACCTTGAGCATAGCATTTGAGTGGATGATGTAGCATGAAGCTAATAAATTAATCATCCAGTGCCTTACAGAAAGAACATAGTCATGATGTATGAGGTTATAAACAATATGAAGACAAGATGCGCATTGTTACCGGAAATTGTGAATCTGACATTTCCATATTGCTAAAATTATGTGTTGGGAGAATCAAAATGCCGAAATATTCTAGTAAGATTTAAGCACCTCGATTAATTTAATAGCAATGGAAGAGGATCCAGTTCCTTGTTAGTGGACGCGCTTTCAAGAATTAAACAGCATGACATTCAAGTTAGACAAACATCATACTGTAGTTAAATCCAAGAAAATCTCTACATACAATTCATCTTCTCATTATTAATTGTTGAAGATAAAGAAGAAAACATAATTGCTTATGCATTTAGTTAGCTTCTGGAAATCTGGAATAACAGACAGGATGTGACATATCTAGTGCTCAACAGCAGGTGCTGAAGTGAAACTGATTGCAAAGGAGGGTAAATCGGCCACATTAAAATTACCACTTACATGAGATAATTATGAATAAGCATGTTCCTAGTTGCCCTCATTTCCCTTTTCTATTGTTTATTTTATGATCCTTGAGCAAGGATTGATTCCTGTCTTCGCACAAGAAAAAAATAAGTATGCTTCGTCCAAGGATGACTTGGGATAGATATCTTTCTAAAAATTTAGCTTGGAATCATAGTAAAATGGTTTGTCTATAGCCTTCACATATGCTGAGCAATATTTTGAAGGAGATGCATGAAATCTAATTACCTGTATCACCAGCTTGCAGCTGAAGAGACTGTATGCAAGGAGTAACACCTTCTAAGACATACATTCTACTGTTGTTATTTGGCCAAAATCTAAACTGAAAATGCCATTCTTTGCCCTTCGTATCTTGAATTGTTAATGGAACACCTTCCGGTTGAGAAATGGGAGGAAAATACGCCTTTAAGAAACACCAAGGAAGCAAACCTCAAAAGGTTAAAAAGAAATAGAGTTATCTAACAGATACAAATAGCAAGTAGGTAACAGTTAACAATTCCGTTGGATCCCTAGATGTCTAAAAGATAGCATATTATACAAAAAAAAGAAATAGACAAACAAAAGTGCACCCTACTTAGAGATACAATTTGGCTACCAATTACCCAGTTAGCACTTATGATACAAGGCTCATCTTATCTCAGAATGTCTAGGTCAGAAGCAGGGTGGGAAATGGGTCCTTAGAAAATAAAATATGCAGCTCCCCAGATATCTAAAAGTTTCATAATATCTGATGTTTGAAATTCTAGGGCTATCAGATCCATTTAACGAAACGTGAACAGTCATAAAAATTTAATAAACCTAGGTAGTGGTGGATGTTAAATCTTAATGTCTTCAATTACATATCTATATAGTCAAGAGAACAAACTAATCACGAAAGTGACTAAAATTCCATATGCCGCCAGAAATATCTGGGTAATCAAGGAGGTAAGTAACATTCTAGATGACAAGACCTGGTAAACGTGGCGAGTCTGATATAAAGCAATGCTTAGTATGACATGTTCAAAGAACTAATTTGAGTCATTCTCCATCTGAGGTTATCCAAGACCACTTTGTTATCTAATTAGGCAAATGGATTAAAGAGCAACACTTGTTGAAATTGAATCAAACAAATTTGATTATTACCTCTGCACAAGCTTTTGGAAGAACTAAACGGCCAATACGACCTGCATCACTAGCACTCAGAACCTTCTCAAATAGCGGCACTATGGTGGAATTTGAACTTTCATGGACAGAAGAATTAAGGAAAAAACAGAGAAATATTAAGGATACATAAAGAAACTGTCAATATGAATTAATGATAACAAATCACAAAGAGCAGCCAATCCACATGCTACTGCACTTAATTTTTGGATACTCTCCAGATATTTGTTGTAGTTCTTGGTCTGTAATTCTTGGCCAATAACGTGGAAGTAATTGATTACGGCCCTCGGCAGGTGGCCTTGCAACTCGCATATATGGAAGTGCACTCCTAGATGCATCTGAAAAAGCTCGATTACTTGTCTTTGGAGGCTTTGCAAGAAAACGAGCCCTTGGCAACTGTTGAAAGAAAGACAACGATTTTCTTTCATCCTTTCCTTCAGCTACTGAACAAGCCATAGGGAGCGCAAGAAGTGGCCTTTCTGCACTAGAACATGATTCCATGATGCTGCCTTGGTTTGTATTTCCCAAGCTCATACTAAGACAAGCCTGGGCTAGTGACTCACTAATAGACTTATCTATCACAAAATCCTTCTCATCTAGTTGGGATATTTGGGAAGACACTACTGGACCTTGATATCTGTTTGAGAAACTTGCAATTCCTACCTCAGGAGACTGTTGCTCCCACTTGATATGCCCAAACGATCTGATTTCACAATCACTCTGCTCTACATCCACATTGCTCATACCCTTTCCCTTAACAAAAGCACCAACATCAATTTTACTATCAGCAGTAGTGGTGGGCATTTCGCAGGCACGACTAACTACTGCTGTATCAGTATCATTTTCTTTTGAACATCTAGTTGAGAGAGCAAAGACTGCTTGATGGTGTTGAGACAAAAAATTTTGAACTACTTCACTTGGCATCTGAAAGGAGAAATTTAGTACACAGTACAGATGATGTTACAAGAAGTTAAGTCAAGATCATGTACTGCATAGCAAAAATATGTTAGAAATAAGTGAAGACTAATATCTCAATTGCAGCATATATTCTGCATGCAGCTTATATTAGATATACGATCTTACAAAAGGTGCTTCAGGGTTCTTCATGCAGCCAATGCACTGAACTCCTCCAATATCAAGTAGATCAAAGGAAGATTTTGAAGCAATGCATCCACAATGTAAGCGCTGCAAGTAACATTTTTTGCAACATCTATCATACATAAATAGTTGATAAGAAGAACTCATGGAAATATATGCCCAAGCTTACAAATCCACATTACCTTGCCACAAGAAGAACACTCCCTCCATCCAGACTCTTTCTGGTGAAAAATGTCACAGAAAGCTAATTGCTCATATGCCAACCTGATTTAAGTATAGTACATCACAATATTATAGTAACAGCATAAATCCAACATTCATATTGCCAAAAGAGTCTGTCAGAAAGTAGCTGGATTAACAAAGACCACACAGTTACAATATTGCAAAGAAAAGGGCTTTGGCTTCCAAAATTCAGATGTCAATTGTACTACACATCAAAGACAAAAGATCAACAGCCTAAAAATTGATTTACTTAAAAAAATTTTAAAAATGCTAGAACATTGGTCTCATATATGTCTGTCTAATTTTTTTTCCGAAGAATCACCAGCTTGTCGAAACTTGCAAGTTTGTGATAACATACTCTCTTTGAGTATCAATGACATAAAAGTACCATTTCAAGCAGTAGTTCATAATAACCTCCTAGTGCAACATTCCTCAAAAAATTATGTATACGATGACCATGTTCAATGACAGAGAAAGATTATTAACTTTTAGTCTTTTAGGTGTGTATCAGCAACCTAACTTTAGTAGTGATTTTAGTTATCTTAGAATTAGATTTCCAAACACATGATCAGCCAAATGTTGTCCGTACTCTTATAGTGAGTCTACCAAACTTCCACGATGGTAACAAGAACTTAGGCCTAACTTCTTAAAATTCAAATCTCTGCAAACAAATATTCAAATACAATCATTAACCTGATATCACTCCTTGAAACATTGTCTAATGTCATCAAGATGACAAAGACATGTTCCTACAGTGTGTCCATGTTGCTGCCTATATTGCAGCAGATAATCAACTCTAAATTTGTAGTTTAATAGGCCAGAAATGTTGGTATATGCAAACTTATATCGTACTAAGTTTAAATAAGTCAAATAAAAAGAGAATTTAGCACAAATTATTGCATGCTAACTTTGCAGCAACACCCACACCATAATTTCCACTCAACAAAGCACGTGTTACACACTTCACACCAAAAACATACACTAAAAAATTATTCAAAGACCTACATGAAAACACCATCTCACAAAAATTCTTAATAATCTTACCAGAGATATGTTTTATAAACAACTAAACAGAATGTACCTGATTTATTCATTTAAACTTGATCAAGTTAAACCTTAAAGGCAATAATCAAAACTCCAAACACCCAAGAGCAAATTTCCATTTGAAAACAAGTATAAAAGCTGAAATTATTTAATTCCCTAAAAAATGAAATTAACAAAATTCTAAGCAGCCCAAACTGACAAATACAATACTGGCATGACATGACTCAGTAAAAATACCACCAGGAAGAAAAATTACAGAAGAAATCGGATTATAGATAGCAAAATCGCAGAACAAAAGCCTCGATCCTGACTCCGAATGCCAGACCAAACCAATTATAGAACAACCTCCGACTGGTACTTCAGAAGCCCAATTATCAAAATAACTTATGGACCCAATATCAAATTCACATAAGCATGAAAGCTGAGACTTTAATACCCGCACTTGACGCATAGCATAGCAAAACCACCCGATCTCAGTCCCCACCCCCTCCTCCACTCTCCCCCTGGCTCCGTCACCCCGCACGCAGCGTTCATACACCTCCTCGTCGCCATCTGCAATTCCTCCCAATCTCACACCCCCGCCCCCCCGGCAAGATCAAATCGCAGTCCTCCTCACTAAAACCACATCCAGAAAATTCGAAACCGTCATACTTGAGGCAGAAGGCTAAAAGAAAATTCATGCCCCCGCTTGCAAGTCAAGGTACACGGGCAAGATACCTCCTTTTGCTTCCCTTGGCGATCACTTCCGCCGCCTCGAAAGAAACCCATATCCTCTCGCGCGAACTCGATGGCGGCGAAGGCGGCGGCGAAGGAGGGTTCAAGAGAAGTAATAGGAGGAGTTTGCATGCAGAGGTGATGATATCTTCTCCGTCAAAGGAGAGAAGAAAAAGGACCTGCAAACAGTAACGAAGTCGAGAGAGGGAGAGCCAATAAAGGGAGCAAATAAATAAAGAAAAGAAGGGGGAAAGCCGATGCAACAATTAATACCAGCCCACGCACGAACTCTTCACGACGGGTCTCGCAACGGTCCTGATGACCGAATATGATCGAATCCCGCCCGTCCGATCGGATAGAGCGCGTAGGACCTCCTGTGAACCCGAGCTGCGTGGCGTGCGTCAGTTTCATCATGGGGTGACCGCACCGCCGGGGTCGATCTCAGCCGTGCAAGAGGCGGGGCCCAGCCACGGAATGGCGTAGTGGCGGTTGGTCCGCCAGCGCATTGGACGGTCCCCGTGATCGGCCCCGGCGGTGGACGGTCATGATTCCGTGCGTTGACCCAACGGGGGAGGATATTTATCGGCTGCACGAACGCGAGAGGGGATTGGCTGCGGGTGTTATTTTACGAGGAGTTCGCGGTCGTCAAACACAGTATCACGGCCGTCGATTGGAGGTGATGGATCATGCCCATTCAATAGATTATATTACCATGAATCCGGCTATCACATCAATCGAATTGCACGAGATATAAAGTTTGGAAAGGGGTGGGGATGGTGATGTGATGGTAGTTGGGGGACTTCGGAGTTGCGGTGGGTTGCAAGTATCGTGCGGTGCTGCTGAAATGGATGAGATGGCAGTGGGGGCATTTGATGGACGACTATGATCGTACCAGCCACTTTATGTTCCATAATAAGAACGTAATATTTACGTGGCAACGGGTCATCCTCTCCGATCTCTCTTGTACATATATATATATAAATGCAGGCCTCCGGTGTGAAGCAAAGGAACCATATCAACCGATCCTCTCTGGTATGCATCTCTCGGAAGAATCCGAGAGGCTACTTCACATGCTGATGAGAGTTGCTGCAGTTGATGGAGGAAGCCACAAAGATGATACCGACTCTGTCATCAGAACCATGCTGATTGCTGAGACATCAAATGGTACGGATGACAATGCCATTCCACCTTGCTGGAGTTCAGCGGTCACTATCATCCCACGCCCACCTGCCGAGAAGGAGAAGAGGAGGAGATGAAGAAGAAGAAGAAGAAGAAGAATGCCGTGTTGAGGTCCTGAGAAGGAGCATCCAACAGACCATGAACGAACGCTTCATGCTTGCGAGGTGACTGCGTGGATTTCTCTTTCAAGTCTTCTGCACCAAGATTGCCAGTTCGTATCACATAGCGCAAAGCAAGAAGGCCGAGCAACGCATATCCAGGAGAAGAACTCCGTAAACTGACTTCGACCAGTCCTACAGCAAACACAAGTAGCTGGACGATTCAGCTGTCAACGTAGGAAAAGTAATGGCTTGCTTTTGTGCCCTCTCCTGATGGGAACATCACAATGGAACAAACTCTGAAAGCAATTCTAGTTCCTACCACGAGGACCACCTGATGCAGGAGGGCCACCCCACCCTTGACATAGAAGAATACTGTAGGCACTGGCTATTTATTCCAAGCTGTGGACTACAAAATCTTTCTTTCTTGTCCTTCATGGAGCTTCAGGCAGAAACAGCAGCACTAAACAATGACTTGTAAGTTCAGAATGGCTGCAATGCAGTCTGCTTCCACTTTTTGAACAGAAGCATCTGTTCCACTTTTGGCCATCAGCAAACACCGCAATCCCTTGGAGTGGGATTAGTATTCGATGTCTCCTGTGGTAAGAACAAGAGACATTAGATTACTAATGAAGTTTGATTCTGAGATTTCAATGAGTTATTGCAAGTCCAGTAGCTAGCCTTCATCATAAAAAGTTCTCGAGGAATCGTCTTCGTGATTCGAGATATGTCGAACAGTTTCATATTCATAAATTTGAATTTGGAGGGGTAAATATAAAATTACAGATTTAAAAGAGAGATGCATGCAATGTTTTTTTTTTTATGATATGAATGTGAATTAAAGATGTAATGCTATTATGTTAACATCAAGTGAGGCAGATTGACATTAATGGTGTATATCCAAGTTTCCGAATGTTGTAAACATATAAAGATATATATATATATATATTAATACATACGCTGAACTTAAATTTGGAGGAGCAAAATAGGAATCTTGTAATTCTGGATGCAATTTTGCTATTAACTTAATACAAATGGCAAGCAAATTTGATGATAGAAAATGATGATGCAGCAGCTGGTGGGGCTCAAACAAATTTGGATCCTCCACGGATCGTGTTCTTCTGGATTGATGATAGAAAATGAGATGCAGCAGCTGGTGGGGCTCAAACCAATTTGGATCCTCCACGGATCGTGTTCTTCTGGATCCGTTATCAAATATCGATACGGATCCATAAGCGGATCGAATTCAGGATCCGACCCAATAACGCTTGGTCGGGTCAGCCCTGTTCCGGCGTATACCACTATAACCCTATATCATATATATGGGTTTTATTTATATATATATATATATAAATAATACATATTTTGAAACGCAACAGTGTACGCTCCACGCTGAGAGGCCAATGAGCGAGTAACTTACCGGCGGCGAGAAATCCAAAGCTCCCCCGTCGCAGCACTCTAATGGTTTAGGGTTTATGTGGTCTATCTACCTGTCTCCGCATTTTCTTTGCATTTCGAAGTCGTTTTTGCTTTGATTTCCATCCGATTGCCCTCCCAATTTTTCGGTTTATGAGTTTTGATCTCAAACCTAATGGAGACGGAGCTCTTGGAGACGTTCGAGGCCGCGAAGAAAGCCGCGGAGGCGGCGGAAGATGGCCGGGGGTCGTCGGAGGTGGATCGGTGCGTCGATGCGCTCCGGCGGTTGAAGAAGATGCCGGTCACCACGAAGGATCTGGTGGCTACCCAGGTTTTTCCTCCCCTACATTTTATGTTGAGATAAGTATCGATCGGATATTTGTAGTTGCGGTTGTTTTCTCGGAGAAAGATTTGTTCTTTGGTATATTTCTTAACCTATTTTGCCATTGTTGTTGTTGGAGATGTGTGGCTTTTCATTTGAAGCATTAACTAGGTTAAGGGGAAGAGTATTTCCGTGACATATGAAGCTGGTGTAAATCCAAATGGGAAATTTTTAACTTTATGGAACGATTTTATGACGTTTTTCTCTTTTACATTTGTTCTCACGATATCTTTACTTTTAGAAGTACTGATTCCTGAAACATTGATGATTGGAAGAGAGTAATTATAAACACATTCTTTTTAATATTTCGAAGGTAGTGAGTCGCACTTGATCTAGGAAGCTTAGAGAAAAAAATATTTAGTCTTCATCCCTCATGATCAGATTGAGATTCTTGAACTTGTTATTTTTAGTCACATAATCAGTCTCTGCTATGGTGGACTTAGAGACTCATAAAGCTGCCTATATACATTCTAGGAATTGTATCGGATAGCATTCGTATAACGTTTTTGCCCTATGTGAGACACGCTTATTCATAGTCTGGTGTAAATTATACTAAATTATCTAGACTTTTTACTGCTTTTGGTTTGCAAGGAGATATTTTACCTTTTGTGACAGTCCTTGCTACTCCTATTTGCTGAAATTTTCCAAATTCTGATTTTCTTCACATTATTTCCTAAAAGAATGAGGAATTTGTTTGTCATATAAAAGCAAGAGAAGAAAGAGACACTGATAGCAGTGTTATTCACAGATTGGATGCGACTTTGTTGGATGTTAATGTGTGGAAATGTTAAGAGGAATGGACTATTGTGTGACTGGTTAAATAACAACAATATATCCTAAGTTTTTGTGTTAGCTACTTATATTTGTGTGTGTATGTGTGCACGTGTATATATATGTATATACATATATGCATACATACATATACATATACATATACATATATATATACATATACATATATATGGATTTCTATGTGTATGATGATTTGTTAAATTGTTCACTAAGTATCAACGGAAAAGAAGCTCCTGTATTCCTACCATTGGAAGGCTCAAAAGCACCATCCTGAAAAGTGGGATGCCAAAAACTGTGGAGTTTAGGTTTCCAATCATGCAATTTCCTTCAATACAAACTTCTTAGTATCCATCATCATTTTATTGTTGGGGAATCTAAAACAGACCCTTGTCATTCATCCTCAATCTTTGCTGTTGGATACTCATTCTTAGTTGTCTCCACGTAAATGGTGAGGTAGATTATTTTAAATCGCCAAGCAGGCTTTATTGATTCTGGTGGAAAATTCACTTTATTCCCAATTTTTCATTGGCCAAGAATTGACATTGAAACTAGAAAGTTGACCTAGGAGGATAGGTGGTCAACTTCATGTCGTGCTCTATACCAATAACTATACTGATTTGAAAAGGCTTGGATGATGATGGCAATTGAAATTGACAGCAGAGATGGATCTTTGGTGTTAATTTATATATGGTGATCACATGAATTCTATTATTTTCTTGTGAATGGTGTTCATTGCTGTGAGCACTGGAAAGGAAGAAACTTCAGTTTGTTTGCTCTATCATTTGGCTTTGCGCAGATGTTTCCATGGATGATCATCTTGTGGAATTGTCATTTTTTTTTCAGTAATCATCGTTGCCTACTCCTTGTAGTGCACGCTTCATCTTTCAACCTTTTAACTACCTTGATTTGGATAACGACTACAAACGTTTAGGACTTTTTAAGTACCTTGATTTTTTTCCTGTCTGCATGCTTGTATTCTCAGTTTATTTTATCTTTCATTATTGTCATATTTCAGGTTGGCAAACGACTTCGCTTTCTAACAAAGCATTCCCAGGATAAGATTCGGACAGTGGCAACTGACCTGCTGCAGTTTTGGAAGAATGTGGTTATTCAGGAAACATCTAAAGATAATAAAAAACTTGACACCCCACAGGAAAGAATTCTTTTGAAGGCTGAAAGGAAGACTGAGCAAGCAGTGAAAATCAAGTCTCAGAAAATATCAAAAGCTGGATCCTTAGAGGGCAACATTGTGTCAAAACCTAAAAGTGTTGAGGTTGAGAAGTTAAACTTTGACCAGGAAATACGGCATGGAAAAGTGTCCAGAACTGAATCTGTAAGAATAGAGAAGACAGCCAATTCCAGCAAATTTGAGAAAATAAATGGAGGAGAAAAACAGAATCTTGAAGGGGTTTCCAAGGACGAAAATCAGGAAATTTTTTCTAGAAAACCACCATCAACTGTCACTGCCTCATTCAGGCTGGCATCAATCGTGAAATGTAACAATCCTGTGCGAGATAGACTTCGGGAACTTCTTGCTGAAGCCTTTTCAAGAGTTTCTAAAGAAACAGCTGAGAGCGAAACAGAAGAAGTGAGAAACATCCAGGATGAAGTTGATGCATGTGACCCAATTCGTATAGCTGTTGCCTTGGAATCTGTTTTGTTCGAGAAATTAGGCACCTCAACTGGTGCTCATAAACATAAATACAGATCCATAATGTTCAATTTGAAGGACAACAATAACAAAGACTTCCGGAGAAGAGTTCTCCTTGGGCTTGTGAAGCCTGAAGAAATAGTTAATATGACGGCTGAAGATATGGCCAGTGATGAGAGGAAACTTGCAAATAAGCAGATAAAGGAGAAGGCCTTATTTGAATGTGAAAGAGGAGCAGCTCCTAAGGCAACAACTGACCAGTTCAAATGTGGACGATGTGGCCAAAGGAAGACCACATACTATCAGATGCAGACTCGTTCAGCTGATGAGCCAATGACAACCTTTGTAACATGTGTCAACTGCAATAACCACTGGAAGTTCTGTTGATTGTTGTCGTAAACTCCTTTCTTTATCGGTATGATTGGGTGACTTGAGCTCATGATAGTTATTTATGTTGTCTGATTATCATGTTGTCCCAGACTCATGGGATTTATCTCATCAAGCGTAAGAGCTGCTGAACAATTGATACTTTCTTTTTATGCTAGGCTGGTCGCATGTATTTTATATATTTGATGTAAGATGCTATGTTGTAATCTCATGCACGTAGTATGATTTTTTTCATCAGATAAATTCATGCTTGTGGTATCAGTGCCCTTTGCCGCTTGATGTGTGACGTTATCAGTGCTAATGCTAGCACTAGAAATTTTTTGACCTCTATGTTTTCTGCAAATAAATTATCGATGTGCAAGTAGCTCACACCAGCTGCAAATTTATGTTCATTCTCAAGGATTGTGATCTTTTTATATGGTCCAGGCAAGACTTGAATTAGTTAAGCTGTTGTCTTGTTGAAATTTACTTGTGGGATGCTACAAAATGGATCTGTTATCTGTTTCTTTTCGAAGTTGATGCAAGATGTGGTCTTTCAGGATTAATAATGTGTGAATATTTTTTTTTCCACTCTTTGGCATCAGGTATGGTCAGATGTTGGTTCCCTCATCCACTCTGCCATTAGAAAATAGAAACTTGTTGCTGGGTTGTCAGATCTTGATCTCCTCACTTTATTTATGTGTGTTATGGTCCATAATTGTTGAAAGGATTGAGAGGTTGTGTTTCTTTTCTCTCTCGGCTCTCTTTCTACATACAAAGAGTAATATATTTCTTCTCTCATTGTTCTTCCTATAATCTTTCAATTCCTAAACATGATGTGGCTTATTTATCCTCATAATTTTTTTGAAGTGGTTACATATTTTATTTCTTGATGCAGTCACATATAGTTCTTCAAATTCTAAACTTCCATAGCAAAAATGAAGTAAGACAACAAATATTATACATCTTAACTTGAAGAATTTAATAATCATACAGCAAAAAGCATGAGTTGAAACATATCCAACTTGAGTAATTCATGCATAGGAAATGAATGCAGTTATTTATGTACAGGCCACTCTGTAGAATTCTTCTGTGCTTTTACCCTAATGGAAGACATCGATGTGTCGAGAGTCGATGAAGCCTGAGATGTCACCTCAAATAGCCTCCATAAACCGAACCAAGTGAAGAAGAAAGATGAACAATCTATACATGTTCGAAAGCAGTCTCATGGCTTGCGTTCCTCCAATTGCTAATCTGAGTTTTTCCTTCCAGTTTTCTGGATCCTCAGCTTCATGATCTTTAACAATCCATGCAGTGGAGGTTTTCTGGTTCTCGATCGCCCTGCTGACTCGTCTCCCTCAATGGCTGTCTCCTCGATTCCATCTCCAACGTATGCTTCGGCTTCCTCGGGACTACTGCGGTGTGGTGTGCTCGGTTCGGTTGCTTCAAGTTCTTCATCCATATCATCGCTGTGCCGGTATAAGAACTCAGTAGCCGAACCATGTCCCATAAGCTGATGAAGCTGCAAAAATGGCGGAAGCTTATCGTTCCTTTCGACATCCGTGGAGTAGCTGATGCCAAGAGGGAGTCCATTCTCTTCTGAGCAAGAAATTGAGTCCCAGTGAGAACTATCATTCGATGGTGAATTCGATATCTCCTGTCCGAGAGTAGTATCTTCACTTCTCTCCACCTCGCTCGTTGGTTGCTCTTCCTCGATTGGCACGAAAGGGACCCCGCGATTTCGAGTTCTGAAGGAAAACATGAGCACTTTTGAGCAAGCACCGCACTGCAGCTTACACAATCTTCTCCTTGCAATGAAGAAATCCAAGGGGAGCTGCAGCAACTGCAAGCAATTGTAGCAGACGACAAAGGGAGCTCCACCTAAAACAGGACGACAGTGTCGCTTCATCCGCCGCCTGCTCCCTGCTTCTTCATGCTCAATCCGAGCCTTGGTTGTGGGCTTCACAGATGTTTGGTGGCACTCTCCATGACGGCAATGCAAGCAAGCGACATGGGGTGATCTTGGAAGATTGTTTGTGAACCGGTGTGGTCGAGGAAGCGTCTCTTCTGCGAGGTGAAATCGTCCCTGGCGTTCCTCAGATCTGTCGAACACCTCGCTGATTTCCTCTCTCAATTCATCAGCCTTCCTCAGTATCTCCATTCGAATGTGCTCGAGCGTGTCGAGCCCATCTGATGGACTGCCATTTTGATCATCGTATGAGCTGCTCTGGAACTCTGCATCGCTCGAGAGAGACGACTTCACAGGCTCATCATTTTCTGCTTCCAACCAGCTCTGCACCGAATGGAAGTCTTGAGAGTCAAGACACCTATCTCTCACTACATGCCTTTCGTTTACTGCACACAACTCGTTTTGAAGCTGTTCATGTGCGGTCATCTTCTTCATCCGTTCTTCTTTATGCGTATCAGTGTCTATCGAAGCTTGAGACTTCGAGACAACTCCATATGTTTCTGAGGCGTGAAAACACTGCAACCATCATTGCCAGAAGAGACACTGCCATCATAGGGAGTAGAATCTGTGGTATTGACATCTCCAGTTCTCTTCGATGCAATCTTCTTCATGCTCCAATTCACCTCCTTTCTGGTAACAATTACTCGGAATCACTGCATCCTGCACTTCATCTCGATCCGTAGAAAGAGGAGACAATACAGTGTGAAGGGAAAAAATAGCATTCCATAAATCAAAGATGAACACTCATAGTAGTGAATGATGAATTCATAAAATCAAAAAGAATTATCTCTGATATACACTTCAACTTTTATAGAAACTTATAGAAATAAGAAAAGTATAATCATTACATAATAACATCTCTTTCATATCAATCACTATCACCTTTTTTCTGTAAATGAGACATGGCTTCAAATTACGTTTGCTTTTTACTATTTACTTTTCCATTTGCCTTTTTTTTTTTTTCTCATGTTGAGTAATTAAGAAAACCAAACTGAAAGCATCGGAGATGTCATATGACTGACTACTTATGAAATCTGCAAATACACTCTAAACCTGTAAATAATTCAAGTGATAGAGAGGCATCGATTTTTTATTCTTTCCTGTTCTCTTAACTTCGTCAATCAATCAAGAACACAGCAATCTTAGTTTTATGGCAAGATCATGGGTTCGAAAGATCCAAATAATTCTTTAGGGTCGAACACATAAACTCCCACCAATTGAGCTAATAAGAAGGATGAGAAGCAAAGAGAGAATCAATCATACAAGCGCAGCAAGATTCGATGTATTCGGTACTCAACCAACAAAATCCAAGTGATCAATTCAGCCAAACAGAGACGTAGTGATGGAGGAAGATAAAGAAGAGACCTTTGAGATCAGCGGTTCTTTGAAACCCCTCTTCGTCGTCGTCGTCGTCGTCGTCGTCTACTTTAAGATGACCTCAGAAGAAGGGAAGAAAGAAACATGAGAACGAAGAGGTGCGGAGAGAAGAAGGCTTCTCCAGTGCACTGTTGTCGGTAGTGTATATGACCACGCAACTGCGCCGGTCAAGTCCAAATTGTCTTCGTGCTTCCTCGCTCACAAGGTTTGTCACCAGCAATTGGAATCGACTTCAACTGCACACACGAGGATCCATGAAATCAATACATGTAGACAAATATATGATACAATTGTAGACGGCCATATTGATCCGATAATTTCTACACGCGGATGCCGAGCTTAGATGCTGCTCTGAGATGGCGTTAGGTCGTTGGTCAGCCGCCACCCGGCGTGAATGGCGTCGTCGTTCAGATGCGTGAGATCAGGATGATGCACCGATTAGCCTCGATCTCGAAGCAGGAGTGATATACAGTGAACTCCTGCCAGCCGGATGATGGAGACGAAGGCCATGGAATGAATGATTGGGGCTTACCTGCATTGGAAGGCAATATGGCAGCAGCTCTACGTTAGCCATCCGCCAGCAATCCCATCTAATCATGAAATAGAAACATGTGTGAGTTTCTCAGTTTATTTAACCTTAATAAACAACGTCTGATACATTAAACTACAAAGAGAAGTAGAAGTTATTATTGCGACTGACGGATAAAATCAATTATTTTCCATATGCAATTATGGATTTTCTATCTCAAGAAATACACATCAATATAACTACAAAGGTCGTGATATTAGTAAGTGTTCATACTTGCGATGGATATGTTTGTAATTTCAAACTATAATATTATTTATTTAGAATATATGTTTGTAAAATTAAATATATATATTTGCAAAAATATTTTTAATCAATATAGCTACAACC
>LVTN01001776.1:0-53632 GCA_001649415.1 Musa itinerans
GTGTCGGTCTTAGTAGCAGATGAGCTGGAATGAGGCAAAATCGTCCCAATCAGAAACCTATCATGAAAGTCTTTCTAGATTTGAAGGAAATTATTTTAAATAATTTTAAAATCATGATTTTTATTGATATGATGGATATGTATAATAGTTTTATATTTTATAAAAATATTTTTAAATCTTTTGAATATTGTAGATCATGTCTAACAAAATTGTATGACATTTTCCCATTTGTTTAGTGCATGACATTTTGAAAATATAATCATATTAAGAACTTATTTTGTAGAAATTTTATATGTTTAATAATCGTGGATTGTATGGTCTTTTGTCCAACATTTTTATCCTAATACAAGTGTTAAAATCATTCGTGGTTTATTGACACATTGACTTGAGTCATGGAACCAATCCGATTCTTTTGTATGAATGGTATCAAGGAAGTTAAAGGATTATATAAGAAAACATAAGGTTAAATTTATATTCATTAGTGATTTGGATGAGTCAAAATTATCCTGTAAGAATAATTTTACAAAATTATCTAAGTGGATATCGAGCTAATGATGATGACATTCGAATGTTTAAATATTTAATATCTTAAGTCGACATGAGAGTATAATTAGTTTGAATGATATAGTAATCTAAAAAATTAATGGGATCAATGTCAGAGATTTGGTTAGATTGGAAAAGATTTATTTAATAAGATCTCTTTTGGGTGGAAAGACCGTCACAAGCAAGCTAAAGGAAGCATTACAAATGACAAGTTGAAGTTAGGAAAGACTTATATTAATCATTGTAATCTAAAATTGAATCCTCAAAGAGCCTTTATTTAATTTGAAAGTATACCATCATCATATTTGAAAGTTACAATGATACTGATTTACAAAGAAAACTAAACTCTCATTCTCTTCTCTTCTTATCCTTTATAGGATTACTATAAGCGATGGATTAGAAACAAATGAGAGATAGAAAAGATTTATAATATCTTAATAACTTATGTATTTCATCCTTAGGTGGTTATATTCTTTTATACAAAAGAGTAGAGTATTTTAGATAATAATTAGGAAAGTTCTTTCCATCAAGATCATCTCTTAACAAATCTTAACAAATAAAAAAATTAAAATCAAAATAAATAAAATAAATAATTATTTGAAAATGATTTTACTTAACTAAATAAATCAACAAGTCTAATAAACATAATACTACATTAAGTATAACTACTAGTATAAGATATAGAGACTATATGTCATCAATATTATACTTCATTCTATATATTAAAATAATATTATCTCTTTTTAATATAGTCCAAAATGACAATCCTATTATTACATTCAATCATAATATATATATATATATATATATATATATATATATAATCAACCATAATATATACATACTTAAATTATAATCAAGAATATTAATTATAATATCTACTGAAACATGCATCACCATAGTTTTTATGGATTACTCACAAACTTAGTCATAATAGTATATTTTTTTAAACACTTTAGGCTATAAATCTTAAGTGAATAGATTAATAATCAATATAGTAAAACTTAAGTTATTAATTAACATTAATTATTTATGGACTTTTTTCTTTAACCATTAAGTACTTTATGCCATAATGCCTAGAGCTACAATAATATTTATCAGTTTTAGATAAAAAAGCTATTGCGATATATGACAAAGTATTTTCAACGACTTGTGACAATTGAGTTTGACCACACCAAGTCTGAAGATAAAATTTTACAATCATAAAGCTTAATTAGTGGCCTCAAAGCATGCCACAAAATTAGCTTCTATTATTAATAATGTAATAATATATTACTTTATATATTTTTCCTTTAAATTGTTACTCCAACTAATATAGATATAAACTACAAAGTGGACTTCCTATTATTGAGATAATTTATAAAATCAGCACTTGGAAAATATCATAATTTCAAGCTGATCTAATTTTATATACGTAAATATATAATACTTCATCCCTTCCAGATATTTTATTATCTTTTTTACAGTCTTTTAGCATTTTCATTCTTGAGTAACTCTAGTATCTGCATAGTATTTCAACTACAAAACTAGTATCTAATTTGGTATAGACTTAAGCATAGACTTTCAATACATATACATAAATAATATTTTTTTTATTTGATTCTTTATTAAGTTATTTTAAAAATACTTGTTTTGATTGAAATTTTTACCTATATCATTTGCTGAACAAAGTTATATATTAAATCTCTTCGAGACTCGGTAGATCTATTATTTCTGAGACAATCATAGTAATCTTTAATATCTTAATACCAATAATATAAGATGACTCATTCATATTAACCAATTTAAGATTCTTGGTAAGAAATTTTTTGGTTTGATATAATAAACTAAGATCATTAGTAGCAAATAAAATATTATTCATATATAATATCAATATAATAAATTTACTCACATTGATCTTTAGATACAAATATTGATTAATAGTATTTTTATTAAATTTGAATAAAGTAATGGTATCAAAAACTTTATATATCATTGTCTAGAAGCTTATTTATGATCATAAATAGATTTTCTAAATTTATATATTAAATTATATACATATATATTTTATCTACGAATTATTTTAGTTAATTCATATAAATCTATATCTCAATTTAGAAAAATTATTTTTATATTCATATGATCTAATTGAAAATATCATAATGAGCCACTATGTCATAAAGATTCTTAATGAGTATATTTAAAAAATAAAAAAATATGATGCTATGATCGATATATTCTTTATGATACCTTTGACCACAAGTTTAATTTTTATATCATTCAATATTATTCTTTGAGTCATATTTATATAGCAAACTCTTTTACAATTATTAGGTACTTCGATGAGTTCTCATATACCATTTTGGTTTATTGATTTCAACTCTTCCCTTATTCAATTGTATCATTTTTCAGAATTATTAATTTCTATAACTTATAAAAATAATGAGGGATTATTTTGATTCCTATATTATAATATAATTTTTATAAAAATATCACATAATAAGAAAAATGATAGGTCTCGTTTTGAGATATCCTTAAAACTATCGATTATAGTTATTCTACAAGATTATTAGCAACAACATCAACATCAACATCATATGAGAGTTCATCAATATTATTTTATTATTTACCCTCATCAATTTTTAGTGATATGAAAAATAATAATCTATCAAATATAAAATGATAGAGGAATATTACTTTATATTTTCTCATTATCAAGATTAAATTTTAAAATTTTTACTCCCATTGATTCACTATTTTCTAGGCATATTACATTATAAAGTTTAACTAATCTTGTACTATGTTTAGGGTAATAAAATTTATATCTATTTAATTTTTTTAAATAAATAATAAAATATTTTAAAACAATCATTGATTCCAATTTCTTTTCATATGATTTGAGGATCCTTATCTCTACAAGACAATCCTAAATATTGTCTCAAGTTGGGTTTTCTACTAATCAATAACTCAAAAGAAATTAATAGAATTGATTTATTAAGAACTCAATTTAAGATATACATAATCATCATTAGAGTTTTTCTTTATATTGATTCAGGTATAAAGGAATAACCCATCATACTCCTAATCATATTCATAAAAGTATAATTTTATTGTTCAACAATCTTATTTTAGTATGGCACATTTGATAAAATATGTTGAATATCCTATTTTTCTAGGAATCTAGTAAAAGAATTATACTTATAATCGGGTTCATCATATCTATAATAAAATTTACCATCCATGTTAGATATAATAATGTTGACTTTTTTATCTAATTATTTCTTGACTTTATTTATGTATACCTAAAGGTATTAATAATTTGAGATCTTAGATAATCATATCTCAACATCTGAAATATAAAACATGGAGTGATCTATATATGTAAGCATATATAATCTCATGTAGTTTATGAAACTATATTTTATTTCAATAATTAATTATAAGATCATTGTAAACTCAAGATTAATAGTAATTATATACAAACTATTATGTAGAATCTAAAAATTAACTTTTATTACATAATAAACATACTACGTTTATAATCACCAAAAGAAAAATAATATCTTGACACTTATAGATAAATAACTTAAATTTCTAGAATTATAGAAATATAACATATATCCTCAAGAATTGTATGATAATTCATCTCTAGGTGTAGGAAATAAATACTTGCTATTATTTTTTTCGTTATGAAATGATTTTTTATAATGATGAATCTTTTATATTTATTTAGTTTTCATATTAAAAGGAGTCACTGTAAATTATTAGTAATATAAAGTGAAACATTAAAGTAAATTTATCAAGTATTAGAATAGATTTTTGTTCGATTTGAAATGTACAAATGTAAAGTTTACACCTTTCATTTCAAATCAAATCTTATAATCATTCGACCTTCCTTATCATAGAAATAACATTTTATTATTAAGGCTTTCTTTTTCTAAATTTACATAGCATTTACAAACTCAAATGACTTATTTGGTGGATTATACTTCAACTGTATTTTCTTATTATATACTTTCTAAGTAGTATCCAAAATATTATAAAATTTTTACTTAAATTTTAATTTTTTTTAAACACAAATACTAGCCAGCTTATTTAAATTTCACTTATCATTATTTGTATTGTAGTAAAATTTAAATAGGTCAATGAAAGAGAATTAAAAATAAATTATATGAGAAAAACTCATATATTCATGTTTAAAGTTTTTAGCTTTGCAGCTTTATCAATTTATTGAAGATATGATCTTAAATTTCTCGAATGCCATCCATCATATTAAGTTATAGTAAGCTTTTCCATTAATATATCAACTAATGACTTGTCAATAGATTTAAAATAATTTTTAATGACTGATGCAAGCACATAATCTAATTTTAGATTACTAGTAATTAACTATATTTTAAAGTCTTATTATTATATATTTTGTTTATTTTATAGTCACTTTATTGCTCTCATTAAGAGTCTTCTAGTAAGTAGTGTGTTAATTGCTTTGGGATTTTTTTTTTTGGATGTGTTTATCATTATTGTAGAAGCTAAAGGGTCTTCTTCGAGAAATATATACTTTCCATAGAATGAAAAAGAAGACAATTTTTTAGTTTTGCTTCTCTAAAAAAATCTAAAGATAATTCTTAGCAGGTTTTGCTTAGATTGAATATTCCTATGAAGCTATTGGTTTGGTTGTGTTGATGACATCCACGATTAATGACATCTGAGTGGCATTCGTCTCGGTCAAAATCTTTATATCTGAGCCAAATTTGGTTGAGTGACATCCCAAGACACATCCTTCTCAGTCAGAATCTTTAGATCTTAGCCAAATTTGCAAGTGTTGACCGATATCAAATTGGTATTAGAGCATGTTATGCTTTGCTATTTTGAATTATGTTCTTTGCTAATTTTATAGATTAAACTACTCTTATTGACAAGGAGTCCAGAGACATGCCATATATCATTAGAAAGATATGTTTGTCTACTATCTAAAAAAAAAAAAAATGATGTATGATTTTGAGTTCTCTATTGAAAATTATTATCAAATTACTAGGCATCTATCAAATTATTATAATTTTATTTTGGATCCTCAATCCTTCATCAATGGCCCGTTGACGAAGGAGGAATGGTGACAAAATTAATTTAAATATAGAAATGGTTGAGTTGTATTGATTTTATGAAACTTAGAAGCAAATTATAACTAATATCCTCCAAAGAATTTTAGCTTATCCTACTCAGAGCCAATAGAGCAATTAAACAGGTGCAAGGGGTGAGCATAGCAATGATGCAACTGAGTCTTCTAGTTCTACAACAAATTATATAGCTTCTATTAATGATCATTGAGCCATGAATAAATTAATAAGAGCTCTTGAAGGAACAGATTATTCAAGTTAATGGAGAAGAATTTGTAGGCTCACTTAATCCCGAGAAGTATTGTGAGTCGATTGCCTATTTGAAATCACTCTTTGAGTGAAAAATTCTTAAAGAGATTCAAAAAGTGTAGTTTGTAGTAATAAAATTGAAATGGCATGCTCTTATTAGGTGGTAAGAATATCAACGAGAATATGAGCGAAGAGGTGTTCCATGGGTTGACACATGGGCTGAAATAAAACTAAAGTTAGACGAGAAGTTTCTCCCTTTGGATTATCCTTAAACTCTTTATCAATAATTTCACCAACTACACCAAAGCATGATTAATATGTTGTTGATTGTATTGAGTAATTCTATAAGCTAATGAGCTGAATTAGCTTGAATAAAAATGATGATCAACTTGTGGCTAGATACCTAAGTGGGCTGAAGTTCAATTTGTATGGTGAACTTTTAATGCACTCTAAGGCTAAAGAGAAAAATAAATGGGGACCATTCAAGAAGATCAAAAACTCTAGAACTATAGGGGAGAAAACTAAATGAAAAAATATATCTTCTAATGATTTATTCAGGTGGTATAGAGAATCTGATTTCTAAGCTTATGGTGGATAAACTAAAGCTTACATCTATACATAGTTGAATATCATATAAGGTTTCATAGTTCAAGAAAGGTGGAGAGATCTTGGTATCTCAAAAATATAAGATTAAATTCTCTATTGGGAGGTATGAAGATGAAATTTATTTTATTATACTTCATATGGATGTATGTCATTTACTTCTTGATAAGATATGATAATTTGATCAAAATACTCACTATAATAAGGGAAAGAACACTTATTCTCTAATCAAAGATGGGATAAAATTTCTTTTGTAGCCATCAAAGGAAAGAACACTGTATAATATGATATTTTAGTTAGTTTGGTAACTAATAAAGAGTTTGAGTAGTAAGGAAATATTGCTAATGCATTAGTGGCTAACGGAGATTATCAAGAAAGAGCCAAGGAGATTTCAAAAGAAGTGAAAAGTATACTGGACCAATTTCAAGGGTTGGCTCTTGATGACCTTTCAACTGATTTATTCCCTCTTCATGATATCCAACATCAGATTGACTTTATTCTAGGTGCTATACTTTCTAACATTCATCATTATCATTGTCACTAAAAGAACATATTGAATTACAAAAATAAGTAGAGAGTTTGCTATCTAAATGACTGATTAAAAAATCACTTAGCCCTACTATGCTCGCTCTTTTAATACCTAAAAAGGATATCTTATAGAGAATATGTGTTGATAGTGTAGAAAAATCTAGGAGCGACATCATATGCACAACGAAAGAATAAAAAAAATAAAAATCCTAAATTTTTCAAAAGGTGTTCATCATCGTGCAAAACCCATGATATAGAAAATCATGTGTGAGATAGTTGTGTTACCTAGGGTGATCGTATATCCTTGAATCCTTATAGATCTATTTATAGAGACCCCTAATTAGCCCTAATGGATCTTGCCCTATTGGGTATTAGATCTTCATCTAATTACCTAAGTCTCTTAGATTAGTGGGTCTCTATCCAATAATCTCTTATTAGCTCTTATTGGATCTCATCCATGGGATCCAATAATTCAAGGGCTTATTGGATATCTAATAAGATAGGGGCTCCAACGGATATCTTATATCCAAACCTCTACTCGTTGCAACACCTACCATATGTGTGACCCTTTAGGCCCAATATCGAGCTGGCCATGAGTTATACTTGTCAGAACTCCTTCTCGCTCAGTGAATTATTATTTGTATAATAATTCACTTGACTCATTGATTGCGGAGATACTAGGCCACTACGCCACAATCCCTAGACGATACAAGAAAATTTAATCCTTTGGACATATCTATCCTCAATTATCATGTATCTATAGTCCCTCGAATATCTAATATCCTAGAGACCATATACCGGACATTGTGTTGTCAAGCTCATATGGTTTCTCCTCGAGTCTTGCTCTAATTGGATTCTTCCAAAGAACTATTTCTCTCTCAATCTGAATGACCTTGGCTAAAGATTTATCTGAGTAAGAACACATAAGATATTCCTCTCATAATACCGAGAGTGGATGATCCTCTATCATACTCAATAACTCTCTTGTAAGGTTGGCTACCACTCCCAATAACCGGTTGTACTAGATTTGAAACTTCCAAACCTATAAGTTCAATATTAAAAAGTAGAGTACTTATACAGGACATCCTTGGTATCTCAAGTCTAAGAACTAGATATAATATTGGGACTACGAAATCGTTGTTTAATAATAAGGTATCATCAACCATCCAATATTCCATGAGCGGATCAATCAGTGAACTCATTCTCTAATGAGAACCTGCACTGTATCTTTGGTGTCCTCACATATGCAACTATGAGATTAGTTGCCTCCATCATATGGACGAGTATACAACATACCAGTATATCCAGTTATCTCGATGTCCCTCTCGAGTAACTTATGACCAGGATTATTTAGGATCTGTGTTTAAAGGCGAATCGATCTCATTATCATGATCTCATCACGATCCAATTCTAATTGCACAGATCCATGGAAATCATAATATATTCATACAACATGCAATATAAAGTAATAAAATATCAAATAATATAATAAGCAAAAAGAGTGCGTGTTATATCACATGTGTCATCACTTATATGATTGGCTTGTAGGGCACCTATGACTAGCAGATAGCAGGGCTATAAATAAGATAATATTGAAGTATATATTTCCAATCCCCTATCTTGTTTGATATACTTGTGGGAGTTAAGGTATTTTTTAAAATTGACTTTCATATTGGCTATCACTAGATTCATATTGGTTATCACTAAAGAGAGTTGTATAAATGACTTGCTATGTCATTTGGACTTTCCAACACCTCTAGCATTTTTACGAGGTTGATGACTCAATTATTGAAGAAGTTCATGAGAAAGTAAGTATACTGTTGCTTATTTTGATGATATCTTAGTATATAGCTAAGATAAATTATATCATCTAGAGCACTTAGAAAATGTATTCAAGGTGCTCTAAAAAAATAGTTGTACATTAATCTAAAAAATATTATTTTATGACTAATAAAGATATATTTTTAGGTTATGTGGTAAGTGCAGGTAACTTACTAATGGATGAGAAAAAAGATGAAGGCTATTCTTGATTAGCCTATATGTAGGAGTTTCACATGTATTCAAAGCTTGGCATCATTTTATCGGTGGTTCAATAAAAATTTCAATACTATTGTTGCTCTTACGGTAGATGTCTTGAATAATAAAGAGTTTATATGGACTAACAAAGTTAAATAAAATTTTAAATTATTGATGAAAAGACTCGTAGAAGAATCAGTATTAGCATTACCCGACTTCTCCAAGACTTTCCAAGTGGAGTGTGATGCTTTTGGTGTTAGAATAGGAGCTATTTTAATAAAAAAGGTAAAGCAATTGTTTATTTGAGTAAGACACTAAGTGATACTAGGTCAAAATATTTATCATATGATAAAGAATTGTATGCGGTAATTCAAGCCTTGCGACATTGGAAGGTTATTTTATGGAAGTAGAGTTTATTCTTTTTTCATACCATCAAGCTTTAAGGTTCCTCAAGGTATAAAAGAAGCTTAATCCTTGGATGGGTTGCTTAGAAAATTTTGGCTTTGTATCATGGTGGACTTGGAGGATCTTTTAAATGAGATAAAATAGAAACACTTGTTAAAGAAAAATACTTTTGGCCTAATATAAAATAGGATGTTCCTAAATTTGTGCAAAGATGTTATATTTGTCAAAAGGCCAAAGGAGTGCAAAATATTGGTTTATACCAGCAAAGGAGGACATCACAATGGATTTTGTTCTTGGTTTTTCTAGAACACAGCATGGGTATGATTGCATTCTAGTGGTTGTTAATAGATTCTTAAAGATTGTTCACTTCCTACCTTGTAGAAATTTACTTAATGTCTCATACGTGACTAATTTATTCTTCAAAGAAATGATTTGTTTGCATACAGTCCCAAGGTCCATTACTTTGGATTATGATGTGTGATTTGTGAGTCACTTTTAGAAGACACTTCGAAAATATTTGAGTACTAAACTATAATTTTTTAGTGCCTATCATCTACAAATAGATGACCAAACATAGGTGGTGAACCGCTCTCTTGAGAATTTATTGAGAAGCTTGGTTGGTGACAATCCTAAAAGATGAGAGTTTATTCTTTTTTAAACTGAATTTGCCTCTTAACAAATCTAAAAATAAAGCTTCATTTAAATGGTTTATGGTAGAAACCTTAATTAAGTTTTAGACTTAGTCTTGCTTACAAATCAGTCATGTCTTAGTGTTGATTAGCATGGATGTAGAGGAGTTTGTTGCCCACTTTAAGACTTCATGATCAAGTTTGTGAACAATTGAGGCAAACTTCTCAACTCTATGAGTCAAAGGCAGATATATATAGGAGGTATAAAGAGTTTGAAGAAGGTAATCTTGTCATTATTTATTTTCGAAACGAAAGATTTCCTTTTGGAGCATATAATAAATTTAAGCAAAAGAAGTTTGGATCATGTTTAGTTAAAAAAAACTCGGGCCAAATGCTTACCCCTTAGAGCCATCAGATGTGTTGGCAATCAATTTAATTTATAATATGTGTGACTTGAGTCCAATCTATGAGAACGAGGATAATATTATCATAGAACTGAATGAATTTACCATCAAGCCTATGAGCTCTACTAGAGAAACCATTGATGTAATGAATGTTCGAAGTGTTACAATAATGTGACACTTATGCTTAGTGTTTAATACATTTTAAGAGAAAACTTGGTTATGAAGATATATGGATTTTAACTCGAGAACTTCATAAGATTGACTAGATACTTCAGAAGGAGCCCACTATAAATTTGAAGTCAATTTTTTCTCAAACCAAGGAGAATGATATAGGGCCATAATCTAATTTTAGATTATTACTAATTAACTATATTTTAGAGTCTTATTATTATATTTTTTATTTCTATAGTCGCTTTATTATTTGCATTAAGAGTCTTCTAGTAAATAGTATTTTCACGACTTGGGAATTTTTTTTTTTTTGGTTGGGATGTGTTTGCTATTATTATAGAAGTTCAAGGGTTCTTTGAGAAATATATACTTCCCATGCAATGAAAAAGAAGGCAATCTTTTAGTTTTGCTTCTCTGTAAAATTCTATAAATTATTTTTAGCAAGTTTTGCTTGGTTTGAATCTTCTTATTGAGCTATTGGCTTGGTCAAGTTTTAATCAAATTTGTAGGTGCTGGCCAACATCAATGGTATTTAAATATTTCAGTATGCTAATTAGAGATAGTAATAAAGTCTAGATGTTATTAGTAATTCTCATCATTATGAACATAAGATTGAGCCTATTTGACCTTGATCATTCATTTTAATTATTTGTTTTACAAAACTTTTATCAATTAACTCTCTAACCCTTTCAACAAGTAAGACCTAAATTAGGGTCTAACACACCTAATATAAATTATTTAAGCCATTCAAAAGAATTTGATCCAAAAGGTACATAGACACTAGATACATAAAAATACAATGAGAAAAGTACCACTATAATAATAAAGTAATAATAATATAATACTAATGCTTTGAGTTTTTAAATTATTGATATTATCTCTATTTCACCTTTGGGTATCTAGTGCTCACTAAAAAATTTATAATTATAAATGATTAGTATTATCCTTGTGAATTAGTTTATAACCATTGGGCATATAACTCTAAACTATAAGGATATTTATAATAGTATTGTCTTATCATATCACATAATTATTCAAAAAAATATCTAAATATATTAATTATGTATTATTATAAATATTATTTTTCTTAATATCACCCAAGGTCAATATAAAAATATAAAATATATTTAAATTATCTTGAGAATGATAAATATTTATCATAATTTATACTCAATAAATTGTAAGGATATTCATAATAGTATTATCTTATTCTATCACATAATTATTTAAAAAAAATTATTTAGATCAAATAATTATGTGTTATTATGAATATTATTTTTCTTAATACCACCCAAGTCCAATATAAAAATGTAAAATATATTTAAAATATCTTAAGAATTTTAAATATTTATCATAATTTACACTTAATAAACTATAAGGATATTCGTAATAATATTATATTATTCTAGAACATAATTATTTAAAAATATCTAAATATATTAATTATGTGTTATTATGAATATTATTTTTTTAATATCACCCAAGACCAATATAAAAATATAAAATATATTTAAAGTATCTTGAGAATGATAAATATTTATTATAATTTATACTCAATAAACTTATCATTTTAGGCTACTTTGGTAGCTACTAATCAGATAAAACATAAAAAATATAAGTTACAAATAATTTTTACTAACTTTTTAAAATATTGATACTATAGAAATTTATTCAATAAAAAATCTTCAATGGCTATTAAATATAAAGTTTAATCAACATAAATGAAAACATATATAATGACAACAATAAAATAAAAAAATCTTATCTTTTTTAGAATAAACATGATTTTATATTTTTAATCATATGTTTGTGTATTTAATAATCATATAATTATCCAAAAATAATAATTAGAAGTTTAAATATCATAAGTAATAAATAGATAAATATTTTATTAATAAACAATTTATTAATATTTTATATCACATGAGAAAACTATGAAAATATATATAATTTATAATTTTTTAATTCTACAAAGGACCCTAAATTGGGTTAATCAATCGTATTTAATTAGGTAGCATAGATTTTAGCTGCTTGAATCGGCCCAAAACCAACTTATTGTTTGAGCCCAAGTAAAAATTAGGACTTTAGGTCAAAATTAGTCAAAATTTGATAATGATAGAATTTAGTCAAAATTAGGGTTTTAACTAAGTTAGATCATGGAGGTGTGCCACCTCGATCTTCAATGCGACACCTTACAATGGCTTGAACTCGACTTCCTCATCAATGACGATAATTGATTTTCCATAGGTGTTCTCTGGCTATGCACGGTGGCCCATCTCATTGGATCAATGACCTCACTACTTATAGCCTATAAGCCTTTGGTTCTTTTCTATTTATAGAGGTCCCTTGTCAACTTAACCCTAATGGATCTTGCCCTATTAGGTACTGGATCTCCATCCAACTACTCAAGCCTCTTAGATTAGTGGATCTCTATCCAATAATCTCTTATTGGCTCTAATTGGATCTCATCCATAAGATCTAATAATTCAGAAGCTTGTTGGATATATAATAAGATAGGGGCTCCAGCGGAGATCTCATATCTGAACATCTACTCGTCGTAATGTCTACCATATGTGTGTGACCCTCTAGGCCCAATATCGAACTAATAATGAGTCATACCTATCAGAACTCCTTCTGGCTTAGTGAATTATTATCTCTATAATAATTCACTCGACTCATCGACTGCGGACGTACTAGGCCACTACACCATAGTCTCTAGATGATAAGGAGAATCTAATCCATTGGACCTATCTATCCTTAATTACTGTATACATATAGTCCCTCATCCATCTAATATCCTAAATACCGTATACCAGACATGGTGTTGTAAGACCTATACGATTTCTACTCGAGTCTCGCTATAATCGGATTCTCCCGGAGAACTCTTTCTCTCAATCCGAATGACCCTAGCTAGGGATTTATCTGAGCAAAAATATATGAGATATTCCTCTCATGACATCAAGAGTTGATGATCCTCTATCGGCACTCAATAGCCCTCGTAAGGTTGGTTACCACTCCCGATGACCGATTGTGTTAGATTTGGAACTTCCAAGCCTATAAGTTCGGTATCAAAGAATAGAATACTCATACATGACATCCTTAGTATCTTAAGTCTAAGGATCAAGTACACCATTGGGACAATAGTATCACTATTTGATAATGAGGTATCATTAACCATCCAACATTCTGTGAGCGGATCAATTAATTAACTCATTCTCTAATGAGCACCTGCGTTGTATCCCTAGTGTCCCCACACGAGCAGCTATAAGACTAACTGCATCCATCATATGGATGGGTATATAACACACTAGTTTATTAGGTTATCTCGATATCCCTCTCGAGTAACCTATGACTAGGATTATTTAGGATCTGTGTTTAAAGGCGAATTAGTCTCATTATTGTGATCCCATCACGATCCGATTCTTATTACACAGATCTATAGACATCACAATATTTTCATGCAATAGGCAATATAAAGTCATAAAGTACCAAATAATAATAATAAGTAAAAAGACTTTGTGTCAAGTCACACATGTCATCACTCATGTGATTGGCTTGCAAGGTACCTAAAGACTAGCAGTTCTTAGTTTCTCCCGTACGTATCTTACATCACTCATAAGTAGGCAAGCTAAAAGGGAGAAACTTAGGATGATCCTATTGAATCTTTAATTTTGATGATGAAACTAATTGATAGTGTTCATGATTTAATCTGTGTTTTGAGCAACGCAGGAAGCTTCGATCAGGGAGGGACAATTGAAGCAGGAAGAATCATGTTGGGCCGGAGAGAAACATATCAGAAGATTGGACGTCGAGTCGAAGGATCGGTCGACGTATCAACAGAAGGCTTCGGGCCATGGATTTGAGCATCAGGCCAAGAAGAGCGAAAATTATGCAAAAGGAAATCAGAGTTACAGAGGTCAACTGGCCGATTGAGCAATAGGCCACAAGAGAGGACGATGCACCGAAAAATCGGATGAAGCATCGATAAACCAATGACATGTCGGACAACTTTGATTCAAGCTTTGTAGTAATTATCTAGATCGCAGTAGGTTTTATGTGTGCAAGATTAACTACGATAGAAAGGAATAAAGCAAAATAAAGTCCTAGAGTCAAGAACGCGATTTCGTTGGGAGTTCGAGAGTTCGTCGGAATTGACCAAGAAGTCCAGGAGCTTACCAAAGAAGCTCATCGAAACTCATCAAGAAGATCATCGTGAAGTCCAAGAGCTTGTTGGGAGTCCATTGGAATATTGCCAAGAGATCGTCGGAAGTTTGTCGGAAGATCGTTGGAAGCTCGCCGGAAGAAACCTAGACTTACAGACTTATTTAAGCTTAGTAAATGTCTTAGAATTTGTAGTTAGCACATAATGGAATTGGGCAAACTCAATTAGGGACCAATTGGGCCTAAGATTAAGTTATGTTGGGCTAAGTGAAAAGCCCAAACAGTGACCCAATAGGTGGCACCGTCGTGACACAGTCTCCTAGACAGTGTTAGGTAGTGGTACTGCCAGACTAGGCGGTGGTATTGCCCAGTGGTAGTGCCAGGCAGTGGTACCGTCCAAACATAGTCTTCTAGGTGGTGGTACCGCTAGACTAGGTGGTGGTACAGCCTAGTGTTAGTGCTGTAGGCGGTGGTACCGCTAGGACCCAGAAAACCTGGGATGAGACCTTTTTGGCTCCAAATTTGAAGCCAATTAAGGGCTATAAATACCCCTTACTTCTCAACTGGTAAGACAAGAGAAGTGATAAGAATGGATCCAAAACTATAATGAAATAACTTACAAAAGTTAAGAGTTCACCTCCATCATTTCTAAGTATTAAAGTTTGTAAAAGGAAGGTGAGCCACTTATGAAAATTCTGTAAAAGGATTATTGATATTTCCCCTTCAAGAAAAATCAATAGTGGAAGCCGATGACCTCATTGGAGGAGGTATCGGAAGTGGATGTAGGTCGGATGACCAAACCACTATAAAATTGACATGTTCTTCTCTGGTTTGCATTTCTATTGTTATCATTTACATACTGTAAACTGCTTTACTTACTTAGTTATTACGCTTCCATACACTTTCAAGTTAACATCTTTCCAATCAGTTTTCAACGAACGAATATTTTTCAAAATCAACGTTATTACCACTGCACTAATTCACCCCCTCTCTTAGTGTCGACTCGTTCCTAACAAATCCTAGTGTTTGAATGATACATAAAGCTAACTTTTAAGTATAAGGGCATATTGCAAATAAATCGAAGCACCACATATGGTGAAGGTTAATTAAAAAATAATAATAATTTGAATATAAGAATAATCAATCAATCTAATTTCTTTAATGATAAATGATAACTTAGATCTTAATAACATTATTTTAATACTAATTATATGAATTAAATATAATATAATAAATTTTAATGCCAAGATTAAAATTGAAAGTATCATAAATCAGCGATAGATTATATATACCTTTGGATGTCATAATCAAATAGGGCACCTCAAATAGTTTTGCAAGAAAGTAAGATTCTTTTTCTTTTCTCATTTTCATAAGACCACTATGATCGGTAGAATAGGGATCAATCAAAAAGATACGATGCTAATGTGATTTCATGATATGTTTCTTAGAAGATCTTACAATTATATAGGCAAGAACAAATGATCTAGATAAAGATAATTATATGAGTCTCTATCATCAAAGTTATTTTCTAAATTTTTTTAAGTCAAAAACTAATTAGATGTTTAATGTATCTTATCTCAAGTTAGAGTTATAAAATCTTACAATCTTAATGATTAAGAATTTTTAATACTATACAAGGGTCTTTTTAGGGATTAAAGAAACTCTCTCACATCTACTTTAATCTTATTTTATACCTTTTTTTTTTCTATTTTGAAATTATCATAAGGAGCATTCACATAATTTTGAGGATTCCTTATTTAGATAGCTAATTTGGGCAAGGTCCACATTTTAGGTTATCATCCTTTATTAACGATGAAATTAGTGAGATCGATTCATATTTTCACGAATGACTAAAGGGCTGCATCAATTATGAAAATAATATTTAAAGAAACTTTTCTCTTCAAAGGCTAGGAAGAGCTTTTATTATCTCAAAAGAAAATATATGTTACTTGAATGTCTTATACAACCAACTTAACATTCATTCTTTTATTCTTCAATCAATATGAATTAAAATTATTTATCACCCTTCCTCAAAATTTATAAACAGTTAATTATTCCAAAATAAAAAGCGTGTGTCTACAGTTTTGTTAAATCTCCAAAGAGAATTCTCTTTGTTGTTAAGGTTCTTCGTTGGCATTTCAGCATCAGTTTCAATTTCTAGCCAATGAAATCTCTCCCTTACAACAAATTACACATCCGGTCGAATTGATACAATTAACTCAATGTACCAACTGCACCCTTCAACTACAGTTTACATGAGTTGGACTTACGGACTTGATGAAGCCTACATAATAAGAGAATTAAAATTGAAGCTTGCAATCAGACGCATCGGACGGTCCCTAGTACAGCTAAGACAGATACTTATGGGTTGATCAAACAATCACAACAAACCACGTGGCCGGAGTGATAGCTTAATAAGAATGGGAGAAAGATTCCACACCACTGACAGGTTGAATAAATAACTTTCGATTCAATCATGTACTTCTTGCAACTTTGATTCTTTATATTTTCTGTGGTAGATGAGACCAGTTTTATTCATTTTTATTCTTATTTATAGTATCAGTCAGTCAACGAGTCCGACACGGCGACAGGTAGACTTGTAATGGTGAGTTTGGTCATATCAAACCGGAAATGTTCGGATATTAGGGTTCAAATAAAGTTTAAATGGTTCATCTTTTGAATTCCCTTTTGCCTCTAGCGGTGACACTTCTGTAATGTTATATATACATATACATATACATATACATATACATATACATATACATATACATATGTATATATATGTATATATATGTATGTATATATGTATATATGTATATATGTATATATGTATATGTATATATATATATATGTATATATATGTATATATACATATATATACATATATATATATACATATATATAACATATATATATACATATACATATATACATATATACATATATACATATATACATATAGCGATGTCCCATGACTGGACGGCGGCCATGGTGGCCATGGAGACCAATCTGAGGACGAGTAGGAAAGCAGGGTGGACGACTCTCCAGCAGCTCATCCACAGCTGCTCGTAGCTCACATGGCGCCTCTCGGGGAGCTCGGCCTCGCCGTCCGCTACGACGACGATCAGTAGACTCTCGTACTCGGATCGGTCGTTGACCCCTCGACGGCCGCCGCCTTCGCTCCTCCTGATCATCCACAGGGACGCCCAGATGGCCCCGACGACGATGGCCAGGCAAGCAGAGTCGTACCAGCGTATCACCAGCGCCATTGCTGGTTGCAAATACAAGGAAGGGCGGCGAGATCTTCTTCTAAGGCCAAGGTTTGGTTGCCAAAGGAAAGGTTGGAGCATGAGTTCTCACTCAATGAGGAAGCTGGTAGTTTTGACCGTGTGGTGACTGCAACACGTTTCTTCGTTCCTAGTTTACTATATATATATGTATATATACATATATATATAGTAAACTAGGAACGAAGAAACGTGTTGCAGTCACCACACGGTCAAAACTACCAGCTTCCTCATTGAGTGAGAACTCATGCTCCAACCTTTCCTTTGGCAACCAAACCTTGGCCTTAGAAGAAGATCTCGCCGCCCTTCCTTGTATTTGCAACCAGCAATGGCGCTGGTGATACGCTGGTACGACTCTGCTTGCCTGGCCATCGTCGTCGGGGCCATCTGGGCGTCCCTGTGGATGATCAGGAGGAGCGAAGGCGGCGGCCGTCGAGGGGTCAACGACCGATCCGAGTACGAGAGTCTACTGATCGTCGTCGTAGCGGACGGCGAGGCCGAGCTCCCCGAGAGGCGCCATGTGAGCTACGAGCAGCTGTGGATGAGCTGCTGGAGAGTCGTCCACCCTGCTTTCCTACTCGTCCTCAGATTGGTCTCCATGGCCACCATGGCCGCCGTCCAGTCATGGGACATCGCCACCTACGACTCCAGCATCCTCGTGTACTACACCGAGTACGTAATCCTTTAACGAATGAATGCGTTCATAATGAAGAGTTTTAAATCTGTTAATGTTTTATGTAGTTGGCCATACATTCATCCTATATTATTTGCTAAGGTTAGTTGGAAGTCTTAAAAACCAAGACTTTTAGGACTGCAAGACACATCTAATCTTATCAAATCTTAGTGATATAATAATAAGTAAAACAAATCCTGTTGCTTAAGCATTCATAAAGCATGGAGATGACATTCCAATTCAGCTGCAGCAAGTATTGGATGTTGCATTCTTTAGTGGAACCGTTATATTCCAAGCACAACTCACAAGTTTTATCATTCAACATCCAAAGTATCAATACTTGATTCACTCCAATAAACTGCATCAATAGTAAGTGGGATTGGTTGTATGATTTTGAACCAAGAAAAAGAATATGTGAAGGGTTTCATGAGAAGCATTCTTCCACTTTAGATAATTTGTGGAGCTTAAATACAACTGCACATTTGAAGTGCAAAATTGACATGGCAATATGATGAAGGTTATGGACAATCTCGTCATTCCAGTCTACATACTGCATGAGCAAAGTGGGTCAGGACTTACATGTCCATTAGTCTCCAACGACCGTCCGATGGGATGCAAAACAAGTGCTGTTTGAATCGAGCGGTTAGTTGTATAAAGGATGTGTCCAATCCTGGAGAATACCCCTTCCAGAACCTCTCAAATGGCTTGCGATCGCTGTCTTCCTTATAGTTTTAATCGTTTTTATACTAATTCTTGAGGGCTTGAAGATCACGTTGGATCGCGAGGCTCGAGAGGTGGTGGGCGGAGGTGTAGCTAGGAGAGGGAGAGGGTGGTACCTGTAGCTGTGCCAGTGGTTATCGCAGCGTGTCTGTATTCTCATCATCATCATCATCCCGATGGCTGTGCCAGTGGCTATCGCAGCTATGGAGATGGAGAGGATAGTCCCTTTTGTGGTCGTCGATATCTGGGCACCGTGCTAGGCCGGGATGCACCCACGCTAGCTTCTGGCTTATCGCGACCTTGTGTTCCGTTAGGATTTCTTAATTTTAGAACTCCTAAATTTTAGGAACTTGATATTAATTTTTATTTATTATTTAATTTTTTTAATTATGGTAGAAGACCTTTGATATAGTAAATTAGGGATTGCCTGTTTTATTTATTTTCTTTGTTAGAAATTCTAGTCCTAATTGACTAAGGATTAAATAACTTTATATATATATATATATAATGTCTTTAACTATTTTTCTTAATGAAACACAACTTAGTGATTAAATTGAAAAGAGGATTATATATGTCAATTTGGAGTTTGATCCCTTTAAAACAATAAAAAAAAAGTTAATCCCCTCGAAGTGATCAAATCTCTCTCTTTTTATGAGTAAAGCCTTAAGGTATTATCATCTAGTATCAGAGCCGAGAAAGAGCCCATTTACTTCAAAGCAAGGTCCTCATTGTCATCTTAAGTCTGTTGGACAACTCTCTGATCACTGTTGACATTTTTTATTAAGGGTTTTCTCAATCTTCCCTCAATCTCCTCTCTAATGCCACCATAGGTCTTGACGCCCACGTCGCTAACAATAACTTCACCTTAAAAACAAAAATTGAAAGCAGGCTACAATAAACTCTTAATAATTTCAAAAAGAGTTTGCTTGGGAGTTTTAGCAAAATCAGCAAGATGAAAGTTTGGCTTTTGCTAGTAAACAACTAGATTGATATGAAGTCATAAGAAGAGACTACCAATAGCACAATAATGACTGCCCTTGCATAAAAGTAAAATTTGCTATATGAGAAGATGGAGATCCAAGTAATTGGATTTCTAGAGTAGAGAATTTTTTTTTTACTTTCATAAAACTTCATAAGATTTTAAAGTAAAAATAACTTCAATCCAACTAAATGGGGATACTATTCAATGGTATAATTGGTACGAAACATATAGGTTCTGTTATGGGAACAATTTAAGAAAGGACTTCTTATTTATTTTAGACCATCAGAATATGAGAATGTTAATGATGTCAAGATTTACTAAACTTCTACTATGTTAGAGTATCAAAGTCGATTTAAATAATTATCAAATCGAGCTAAAGATTGATCTAAAAGGTAATTGATGAGAATATTAATTAAATATTTTAATTTAGATATTCATTATGAAGTTAAGGCTCACTAATCTCGTACTATGATAGTTGTAATTTCTTTTGCACGATTGGATAAAGAAAAAATTAACATGAAAAATCATCAAACCAGGAGTATTAATAAATAGGTGACTAACAAGTCAACTACTTCAACCATTCCTAATTAGAATCATAATACTAGAAGACTAACCTAGAGAAACTTAAAGAACCATTAGTAAAGGGTTTATATTAGCATTATAATGAAAAGTAGAGTAGGGAGCATTGTTGTAAACAAGAAAAATTTTTGATGATTGAATCGATTGAGAAGAAACTAGAGATTGAGGCTATAGACTCTAATCATGAAGGTACTGATAATAATAAGATTATTAAACTTCTCACACATATTGTTTATGCATTAGCTAGCTATTCTACTCCTATGAAAGTAGAAGGCTTTCTAAAGCATCAATCTATTATTATTTTGATTGATACCGATAACACCAATAATTTTATGGATAATAAGGTTGCCGTTATTGAATTAAGGAATATACTATGAAAGAGATGATTTTTATTCACTAAAGAGATAGAGTATTTATACAGGTTTTGAGAAAGAGATTTTCCTTAATCAATCACTCAAATCATGATTAAATCAATTATTCAAATCTAATATTGCCTCTATCATGATTAATCAAATTAAGATCTTTTATCATGGCCCCGCAAAATTAAGCTTTTATTGAGGATGCCAATTTTGAATCGATGTAATTAAAATATTTTATAGGAGAGAGGCTTTGTGAGGGAGTCTATTAGTTGATCAATAGTATATGCGAGAGAAACATGTAGTTGATGTTTGACAACTTGATTTTCAATAAAGTGGAAGTCAGTGACAATGTGTTTCAAATGGAATACTGAATTGACACATAGGTAGGTAGCAGCGATATTATAACATTATATTATAGGAGTGAATTTAGAGTTGATGTTAAGTTCCTATAGCAGGTTATGTTATGATCAAGTCAACACTAAGAGGGGGGGTGGGGGGAGGTGAATTAGTACTTTTGGATAACTACGTCGATCATGAAAATTCGTATGATAAAATAGTATTGGAAAGATGTTTAAGCTTAAAGATATTCATAGGAGAGTGATGAAGATGTAAAGTAGTTGCAAAGTAAGTAAAGAGCAAAGAAGAGAAGACACACCAATTTTATAGTGGTTCGGTCATCGTGACCTATGTCCAATCCCAATTCCTTCTTCGTTGAGGCCACCAATGTCCACTAACGGTCTTCCTTCAATAGGCGAAGACCAACTATCCTCTTACAACTCTTTCTTATTTTCACAGGTTTAGGAGACACCCTTTATAAGCCTTATACCTCTCTTAGAATAATCACAAAGCTAAAGAAGGAGAAGGAGGACACTTAACACTTTTAGAACCCAAAATCTCAAGACTTTTATTTACACTTTCGTGCTCTTTTATGTAGGAAAGAGTGGGGTATTTATAAACCTCAATAGCTTCAAAAATGGAGTAAAAAAGAGTCTCATCCCGGGTTTTCAGGGTACTAGCGGTACCACCGCTAGTACTCCTTGACACTGGGCGGTACCACCACCCAATCTTATGGTACTACCACTTGACAAAGCCTCATAAACTGGGCTTTGATAGTACTATCACCTGCATGCATTAATGGCCGACGATACCACCGCCCAGACCACTTGGGAGGTTGAGTCTCAAGTAGTTCCATCGCCCAATCTAGACAATGCCACCACCTGACATGGCTCCAAGTGGTTGAATGAGCCATCCAACCGGCCCAATTCAGTCCTATTTTGGGCCTAGTTGGCCCATAATTGAGTTAGTAGGATTTCTTCCAAAATTAACTCAAATTAAAGTCCTAACTATTATAGTTAAGGTTAGAACAATTACGATACATGCAATCTAAGTTGTGTGACATGTCAATTGTTCAACCAAACTCTCGGTAAACTTTTGACGAGCTCCTAGTGATTTTCTTACAAGCTTTCGATGAACTCCTAGCAAACTTTCGGTGAGCTTTCACTACATCGTCTAATCCTTTGGTGTATCCCTCGATTCATCTGGCCCGATGCCCGATCATTGACTCCGGCCCAACATTCGATTCTCCTTTAATTGTTTTGCCTTTTTCACAATCGTCATTAGTCCTGCAGCACTTATATCAACACATGAATTAGATTATTAATTTATTAATTAATTTCATCATCAAAATCTGAGATTCAATAGGTTGGTGACCTGATTGAGTTCTATAGCAGTGATGATAATGGTTTAGTATTCAACTTCAATAGTGGACCTTGTAATTATTTTTTATTTTTTGAAACTCCAACTTATTGAATTTGCTCCAAAGAAGATAATATAGGCTCACGTAGATATTTTATCATCAATGTCACTTGCCTAATCAACATCGATGAAGGCATGAAGATGAAGTGATGAATATTTAAGAGTAAGAAGTATATGATTTAGAGTCTTGCAAGACTCATTTTACTATAGACCAATGTATAGTGAAGGGATGATGCATGAATTGAGATAATTAATTGGCTGCAAATGAGATATTTACACATGTGAGGGATAAGTATTATAAGAAGCTAAGTACTTATCGGTACTATATGAGATCCGTAGTAGGGTTGCTATCATATAATTTGAGTGATTCAGTAGTAGAGAGTGGAGTAGTAACTTCTTTGGCACTTTGAATGTTTGTCTTTGATAGTAGACCTTCAATATAATTCATTTGAGATAAGAAGAGTCTAAAAGATGTGATTGTTGCTTATACTCCTATAAAGTAGCTTAAGGTTCTTAGATCCTTGATAAAGAATCGATCTGCCAATTGCTTGAGGAATTCCTTGATCTCTATAAGATTATTGCTTGTAATGATAATGTCATCCACATACACCAATAGATATATTGTACTTCCTTTTTATTATCGTAGAAATAACAATGTGTTAGACTTGAAGTTGATGAAGACAATTGATGCCAAAAACGAGTCAAGTTCAGTATACCAAGCTCTTGGAGCTTGGCAGAATCTATAAATAGCTTTTTGTAGTTTACAAACATAGCTTGGATATTGAGGGTGGATGAAGTCAGGAGGTTGCTGCATAAAGACATCTTCAGTTAGGGTCTCCTGTAAGAATGCACTGTTAACATCCTATTATCGTATATGCCAACCTTTTGTATAATCAAATTCAAGATAAGTCAAACTGTTATTGGTTTAACAATTGGCCTAGATGTCTCTATGAAGTCAACACTTGGTCATTGGTGAAATCATCTAGCCACTAGATATGCTTTGTATCTGGCAACAGATTTATTTAGGTTCCGCTTAATTTGAAAGATCTATTTACACCCGATGCCTTTTTGTGTATGATAAAATGGTTCAAAGGTCCATGAGGCATTATGGAATAGGGCATCATATTCTTCACACACGGCTTTATGCTAGTGTGAAGATTTTTGAGCTTGAGTGATGGTTATAGGTTCAATAGGTTCCGGTAGCAGGGAGGTCAAGGATTTAACATGGTTTTAAAATATCACTTTTGGAAAGTATTGTCATATGATATCCAAGTGCGATCATATTATTAGGTTATGTTATAGGTATAGGAATTGGTGGAGGGTCATTGATATGTATCTGATCAGGCTAATACACTTTGGTGTCACTTGGTTGAGGAGAGGACAAAGATATCATTTGTGGTGTTGAGGGTGTTGCTTCATCAGGTATTATAGGGTGAATTTGTGGAGAAGTACTAGTTAGTATGGTGAGAGGTTTATTTGAGGGAGTCTAAGATATATTCATATAAATCTAGTGATGTATGGTTGTTAGAGTGACTCGTATTGTCGAAGGCCCATGGTTTTGAAAATGAAAAGTAGACTCAACAAATATAACATGATATGATATAAATATTTTTTGAGTTTGAGGATCATAACATCAGAAAGCATTATGTTCAAGAGAATACCTTATAAAGATATAAGGCTTGGATCTTGGTATTAACTTGGGTGAAGTATAGGGGCATAGCTAGAGATAACATAAACAACCAAATACTTTAAGTTTTTTTAAATGTTTGATATTTTATGAAATAGTTTTTTAAATGGTGACTAGTGTTGTAGGATTGAGTGAGCATGCAATTAATGAGGCAGACTATAGTTTGAAAGGCTACTGAGTAAAAGGTTGGTGGCATGAAGTCTTGGTGTAAAAGAGTAAGACCAATTTAACTATATGTCAATGTTTTCATTTGACAATAAGGAGTATGTGGTGGTGATTTGAGATGTTGTATACCATAAAATAAGAGGTAGGTTTTTAGAGCTTAGTATTCGCCTCCTCTATCGGAGTAGACTATTTTAATAGTAGACTGAAATAAGTTCTCAACCAACTTTCTATGGTAGATAAAAATTATGGAGGATTTAAATTTATGTTTGAGATGGTATAACTATATATATTTAGTAAAGTAATCTATGAAAATAACATAAAATCTAAAATTATCAAAAGAAATGGTTGGAGTAAAGTCCCAAACATCGGTATAAATAATTTCAAATAGTTTAGGACAAGATATGGAAGATGTTCTAAAAGTTAATTTATGACTTTTATTTCTAAAGCAAGCATTACAATGAGTTACATTTCTACTTGATTTGAAAATTAAAAAAAAAGTAACGAGAAAGTCGCTGTTGATGAATGGAGGATAATGGATGACCAAGGCGATGATGTCATACATTAATTAGAGCATCAATTAAGGTAAGAGCGGTTGGATGGGTGATTTGTGAAGTTGACGGTCACTCGTAGATGTTATCTTTATTCGAACCTCGAACCAAGAATGCCCCCGTGCTCAAATCTTTTATAAGAAATGAGTTAGGAAAAGACACAGTAAAGGTGTTATTTTGTTTGTAGAATTAAGAAATAAAAATAAGGTTCCTTTTAATGTGAGGTGCACATAAGACATAATGGAGTGTAAAGGTATTGGTGTTTGAACTAAGTGTTGTGGAACCAGTGTGAGTAATAGGAATTTCATTACTGTCACCAATGATGATATCTTTATTGCATCTATAATTACTGTGGATAGATAAATTCAATAAATAAGAAATAATATGATGAGAGGCATCAGAGTTAACAATCCAATTATTTAGATGAGCAGTTAGAATAGTCATGATGTTTGCTTAAGACCAATTGGATGTGGCAGTAGGCTTGGGTCAAAACTAATAGACTTTTTGCTATGTGTCCAATTTTGCCATAGTAGCAAATGACTTTTTGCTATGTGTCCAATTTCCTAAGTTATTTGGATTGAAGTTGCTATCATGATTGAAGGGTTGATAGTGTAATGGAGGATGATAGCTCTGTGTATTACTCGTGTTCAAAAAGCATCTTATTTGGTTCTTTGTTAAAATTCTGGTTACTTTGATTACACTTTTTTTAAAATTTTTAATTGAATTGAGCCATAATAGTTGTTCTTCTCGTCTTCTATTCTTTTTTCAGATATATTTCATGATTAGTCAATTTGTCATATAGTTCTTTCAATAATATAGGTGAATCTCATGCCCGAATTGCTATTGTCAGTTCCTTATATTCGTTTCCTAGGCTATTAAGAGTATGAACAATGATTTCTTTATTACTCAAGGGATGACTTATTAAAGCCAAGTAATCTATAATAACTTTTATATTTTGCATACAATTAGCAATAATACTTCCCTTTTGTATTGTTTTCATCAAGATAGATAAGAGAGTTAGCATGCGAGTGTGAAAGCGATTGGCGAGGGTGATTTATAACTTTGACCATATTTCTACTATAATGTTGCACGAAGATATTAGTGGTGCTATGGAGCCAACAACTGTGGCTTGAATTACTTATAGAATAAGACGATCTTGTCATAGCCATAATTTATAATCGAGATTTGTTATTGGGTTAGGTTCTCCTAGTATTTGGATCTTTTCTAGTGGACAACTGAAAGAGCTATTGATGTAGCCTAATAAATTATGTCCAAAAAAGAGATTGGAGAATTATGCTTACTAAGATGCATAGTTACCGCATTTGGATAATTTGAAAGAGATTAGAGTTACAACATTGATGGATATAAGTCTTATATATTGAAAAAAACTATTATTTCCTGTAGGAACAATAATTGGAGCATCAGATATAGATGAGGAGGACATGTTGAAAATATGCACCAATCTGGCGGATGAAGCTTGCAAGTGGATGTTGTGATTTAGTTGAAGTCCGTCAGCTTGATTTCTGAAGGGTTGTCGGAGTTGGCATGATGTGCACATCCGAGGTTGAGAGAGCCAGGAGGAGAATGATAGTAGTAGCACTAAGTTGGCCCACGAGAGGAGGTTGCCAAAGGAGTATCAGCAGGACAGGGGTTGGTGGTGGGCGTAGGGAGTGGAAGGAGGCTATCAGAGCAACCGGTCGTAGAGAAAACCATCAACGTAGGGAGTAAAAGGAGGCTGTTGGCTGCACTAAGACATATCAAGGGAGAAGAGGCGGATGCTCGGCTTGCTTGAAGTCTTCTAGTGAGGAAGATCAACGACGGTAGAGAGCAGCCACCTAAGGAAGAAGAGGTAGCAATTTGAAATGGGGAAGTTTGTAATGGGCAACCGTAGTGCAGAGGAAGGGGGCACTCACCTCCTATTTTTTCTCAATGGTGTTCGCCTCCTACAATCCACTAGTGAGGAAGACATGGGGATGGTAGTCAGAGGTGAGCTTGTTGGCGAAAATGCTCGAGGTAACAGATGAAGAAGAATGATTAGGTCCTTCGCAAAAACACCTCCATCCACCTCTGGTGCTATGACAAAGAGGATGGCTCAGGGTGGGTGGTGTATGTCAGGCAGGAGTGCTAGCGATTCATGATCCTGACCTAGTTACTAATCTTGTTAGTGTTCATTGCTAGGCTTGAGGTCCGTCGGTTTGAAGTTCGTTGATCAGATCAGCAATGTTGTGAGCAAAGTCTGTCACTGAGTAGAGGAGGCTACTTAGAGGAAATCAACACCATTATAGTATAATGCTTTCACCGAGCATGATGCTACAATTTGATAAAGACTGTCGACTAGAAGTTTTGCTATCTTACTATCACCGGCGATAGATGAGGAAATCGATCAACGAGTGGGCGCTATTAATCGATTGGGCGCTATTGATGTAGATCAATGGTAGTAACGAGGCAAGCGTTCGATGTAGAGGTGAGCCATTATTGTTGTAGTGATGGTAGGATGATTGATAGAGAAATTGTTGGTGAGCAAAGGGATTATCGAGGAAGAGAGAAAAGTAACAACAGAGAAAGGAGAGATTGTTGTCGTCAGACAAGAAGGGGAAGGCTTGCTCAAGGCAAGATATGCATTGATACCATATTGAATTAAGGAATATACTGTGAAAGAGATGATTTTTACTCATTAAAAAGATGAGTATTTATATAGGTTTTAAGGAAGAGATTTTTCTCAATCAATCACTCAAATCATAATCAAATCAGTTATTCAAATATGAGATTGCCTCTATCATGATTAATGAAATTAGGATCTTCTATCAGCTACATGATTAGCCAATCACATTGAACATTATGATAAGTTTGAGATGAAGGTTGCTGATAGGCGAATTTGAACTTATGATAGTAAGTGTTCCAAAATGAAGCTTGTTATGTAAGACCAAGAGTTGTTCATGGATTTTTTCTTACTAGCATTGGAGGACTATGAGGTTGTACTTAGAATTGAGTGGCTATTAACTCTAAGTAATATTTCTTAAAAAAAATTAGATTAATTATAAAATTTTTTATCAATGGAAAGCAAATGATCCTAAAGGGAAAGCATGACAGTAAAGTTACAATTGTTACTAACCATAGAATAGAGAGGGTTCTTTGAAAGACACACCACAGATTTTTGGTATAATTATAGAGCATTGAAGAGGAAGCTATAGTACTTGAACAAGATGAAAATGTTCAATTATTGCTTAGAGAATTTATGGATGTCTTTACAGAACCAGGAGGAGTTCCACCTATTTAATCACATGATCACTGGATTCCTTTCTGCCTGAGACTAACTAATGTTCGACCCTATCAATATTAACACTTCCAAAAGCCAGAGATAGAAAAAATTATTAATAAGATGCTTGAGGTAAGAGCCATAAGGGCTAGTGTTAGTCTATACTTCTCTTTAATCTTATTAGAAAGGAAGAAGGATGGTTCTTGGTGAATGTATATAAATTATTAAGTACTCAATAATATTATAATGAAAGATAAGTATCTTATTCCAGTAGTGGATGAGTTACTTATAAATTGAGAGGTGCACAAGTTTTCACTAAATTGGATTTACAATCTAGCTATCACCAAATTCGTGTACATAAAGATGACTTCTAAACTGCTTATCACTCACAAACAGATGAGCAGATTAAAGTGGTAAATAGATGTCTAGAAATCGTAAATAGATGGATAGATTGAAATGGTGAATAGATGTCTAAAAAACTATCTCAAATGCTTTGCTAGTGATAAACCAAAAGAGTGGATGAAATAACTGCCTTGGCCAAAATGGCGATACAATACCACTTATCACTCTTCTACTAAAATGACTCTTTTTGAAGCGGTTTATGATCGACCCCCTCCAATGATTACAAAATATATGCTTGGTTCTTCATCAAGTGGATAAGGAATTACTTAATAGGGATAATATTATTTAATATCTAAGAGATAATCTCATAGTCTCATAAGCTAGAATGAAGTAGCAAGTCGATAAGCATCGCAGTAAGTGGGAGTTTACAGCGTGAAATTGGGTTTTCCTTCAACTTTAGTCTTACAAGTAAACTTATATAAATATTCAGTCTTCTATGAAATTATCTCCTTGATTCTTTGGGCCTTATAAGGTGTTGGAACGTATTGGATTAGTTGCTTATCGCTTGGACTTATCAGTAAGCTCTAAGTACATATAGTTTTTCATATTTCTTGTCTTAAAAAGAAGTTAGGTGAGGATGATGTTGTGCAACATTATTTGTCAGATATTTCTTCCATTGGTGAGGTTCAAATTTTGCTTCAAGTCACACTTGATTGATGTGTTGTGATGCATCATAGATATTTTATCATTGAGGTACTTGTTTAATGAGCTAACTTATTAATTAAAGATGTCATTTGGGAGTCTTACAAAACATTAGAGGAGAAATTTTTAAAATTTGTTGCTGCTCAATATTAATGACAAGGCTTTTTTAGGCACGAAAAATGTTTGGATTCCTTAATTTTAGGGATTTGATATCAATCTTTATTTTTCTACTTAGTTTTTTTAATTATAATAGGAGTCGTTTGATGTAACAAATTAAGGATTGTTATTTATATTTTTTTATTAGAAATACCAGTCCCAGTTGACTAAGGATTAAATAACTATATATGTATAATTTCTCGAGCAATGAAATATATCTTAAAATCTTTATCCAATTTGGAGGTTGATTTCATGGAAGTGATCAAATCCTTATCTTTTTTTTCTTAGATAAAGTCCTAAGGTTTTATCATGTTGTTGGGCATGGGGGGCTGCTGTTCCAACTGGTTCTCTTTCGTGGGCTTAGCGCTTTTATACTCAATGAGGCTTCCTAAAACCCATGAATGCATGCTTCATTTCTTTATATCGTTTGAACCGATCTGTTCTTTCTCCGTTTTGTTGGATTCGGTTGGACAGTTCATTGTGAGATGAGTGAAAAATGATTTGTTCTGTTGCTGGAAATGAACAGATGTCAGCTACGAAAATTGAAATTATGATGTGGATTATTATTAAGCTCTTGAGATGGTAAAAGTAGTTTACTGCTACACCAGAAATTTGACAGTAGGTGAAGAACTCCGATCATGTTTTGATGTTTCAAAACAGGAGCAAGCAGATGGAAACTAGCAATTTAGATTTAGGTCTAGTTTGGTTGATAATAAGTGTTAGGTAGTAGCAAATGAGTATTTAGAAGTTGATTTGCAGTACAATGATATCCTGTTGAACCCCCTACATTTCAGTGACTTTGATATCCTGTTGGTTGTTGCTTTTAGATGTCGACTAAGGAGTCCCTTAGGAGAGAAAAGTGACCTGTAACTGGGCAATGAAGACACAGGGAAGATGCTTATTTACACAAGAGGTGAAGTGCCAACAAGTAGTAGCCATGTAACAGAGAACCGGGCAGATGTGGTGGTTGTAGGATGCAGTCCGAAGAGAACACCAACTAGAATAGAGTAGAAGTTGGATACCAAAAGAGAGTATCCAAAGAGTTTTTAACTTCCAACTGTCATCAGTGTTACCTCCTTTCATTATCACATTTCTCCTTGTCCTTTTTTGTTTCTAAAGTTTTAGAAACCAGGCATCTGCATTTCAAATTATTATGCATGTGTGAAAGGAAGGAGCTGCATTCAGTTGCATCCATTCATCATCTAATCTTAATTACTGATGTCCTCTTATGTTCAGCTAATTTGTTAGTTATATGCCTCTTTATTTTGTCTAAGAAAAGCAGTTTATTTATGTTAAAAAAAAAATAAATTTTCAGTTGATTTTTCCTGGATGAATAATCTGCAGGTGGACGTTTGCATTAGTCATCATCTATTTCGCGGTATGTTCCTCGACCGCTTTATATTTTAAACCAGTTGCAAATTTGTTCTGACAGTGTCTTCTTCTTTTACTTTGAGAGTTTTCATTCTACTCTCTAGACAGCTTAGGTAGCTCGTCTTTGTTAATTTTTGTATCTTCTGTATCCATCCCCTCCCAAACACACACAAAAGAAAACTAACCCAAAAAGAAAAAGAAAAGTCATACTAATCGAATCGTTTTATGGTGAAAAGGAAACCGAAATAGGTTATAATAATTTCTGGTGTTTTTCCTACCCGCTTTAGATCGGAACTGTCATATCTGCTCATGGCTGCTGGCTTTACTCAAAGAGATGTATCACACCAGACGAGGAGGCCGACAGATTATTTAATGCTGATAGTCACCAGAACCGTCCTGTGACTTTACCTTTGAGAACCAACAATAACACGAGTGCAGTAAGACTGCAGAGCTATCATGAACGGGAAGCTAACGACGAAGGAGCTGGATTTTGGGTTTATTGCATGCAACTTGTCTATCAGGTTAGTTAGTATCTTATAACATGTTTTTGTTTTATCACTTCAAACCAGAAGCATGAGATGTTTAGTCATAGGGAATACGTTAAAGAGTGAATAGAAGACGAAAATTATTGAAGAGGTTATTTTCATTGACATGTCTCATTTTCTATTTATTTCTTTCAACATATATTTTCTCGTATAGTTAAAAAAATCTTTAGATATACAGGAGGTCTTAGTGTCAATCATTATCATTATATATATATATATATATATATATATATATATATTTCCTTAAATCAACTCTCCTAACCAAGGATGGACTGCTAAAGGCTTGCAGTGTAAACAGCTGTGTGTTTCTGACATTCCATCTTTTAGCCTCAGCCTGTTTTTAAAGTGTGAATCCAAGATTATAGTAAAATTAATAAAAGGGCATTTTACTTTACGTGTCTAATTATTTGCTCTAATCAGTAGTATATGCTTATTAGCCTCATTGCTAGTATCACAGGAGTTGTATAGCTTTTCCACTTAGATTTTTTTGTAGCTTTTTGAGATTGTAATCGATTTAAGATTTGAATAACCTTCCAAAATAGTTATTTTTCCCCAGCCTATGCAATCGTACTATTTTCAGTCAAATATATAAAACTTATGGTTACCATTCAATTGACAGACCAGTGCAGGTGCGGTAGTGTTGACGGATGTCATCTTTTGGGTTCTCATAGTACCATTTTTGTCCACCGCACATTTTGAGCTAAATGCTGTAAGTATCCTGAACTGAACTGAACTTGCATGGGGCCAAAAAATCGATGACACGAATCTCTCTTTATACTTGTTCTGTCTAATTATTTATGAGTCCAAGAACCAATTTATTACTTATTACTCTTTTTTTTTCTTTCTTTTTTTTAAAGAAAATTGGAATGTAAATTGGTCTCTGTATTATTACGTTTCATTTGGATTCTACAGCCTAAAGTTTCCCTTCCTACTTACATTATCGGTTAACTTTAACCATTTAAGAGAGATCATGTTATTTGCATTTTTCTCATTTGCTTCCCCCAAGTTGGAAAGATTCAATCAAAATCCTCTGTGCTTTCACGAGTTTGGTGCACAGTAGATTTACCTGTCGTTGCTTGGAATAAATATTACATCATCTTATGGTTTCGGTATGGCATTTATCCTATGTTTCATGCTTATTCAACATATGCTATAATTTATTGCCAGTTTATATGTTACATAAGAAATTCAGATTATTTGTCCTCATTCATTCTTTCAACTATTTTATGACACGAGTGATGGTTGAAGGAAAACCACAAGCTCACTCTTCTACTGCACCCAACACAGTTAATCGTACATATAATGGAAATGCTGTAAAAAAATGCACATGGTTTTGAGAGATGTAGCAGAAAAATGATGGCATAAGAAACATAAAAATGTTCTACTAAAGATAGTAAATTGTATCTCTCCAACAAGGTAATCATTATTTTCATAAATTTTTGCATCTATTTAGTTCACTAGTCCGGTGTCATGTTTGGTATACCATCTTTCATCTTTGGTATACCATCTTTGATTTTTGTCGATTAGTTGTCCGGTGTCATGTATCTTTGTGGATGCCATTTACTAAGTGCAACTACAAAGAAATTAAAAGACCCAAGGATGTCAGCCTTCTTCTCCTAAGGCACCTGACAAGCCATTTATGCTGTATCCCATTTTAAGCTCTCGTCTTTTCATTTGGCTCTTATTGAACTAATCGAATTTTTGATCTACAAACACTTTTAAACTTTAAGATTACTAGCAATTATATTGCTAGGAAGTATTACCATTTTTCACATATATTCCTGGATTTGAATCTTGGTTTTTGTTTCACAACAGTTGGCTTGTAGACTGTGTTCTATACGCATGTAGAACTCATCTTAGCGAATAATATTGTGTAATTGGGAATACTTGCCTGCTTTTATTGACTTCACATTTGACATAATTCTTCTAGGTGCTACATGAAATCGATTAGTTTCCTGGTTATGCAGTGTGGACGGACTATCCTCTCTGGTTTCTTTTCATGTGACATATATGACAATTTCTTTACGTTAATTAACCAACATTGCATGACAAATCATGTCATGTAAGTGGGTTAAATAGACCTGTATCTGAAAAACTTGACCTGCTGCCATCACATCTTACCACAGGAAGAATAGGAGGTAGGATACCTGAACCTGACTGACTATCTATCTGAGAACATAAACCCAACTCAGTTACCTACTTTTGTACATGAATCTGGATTAAGCTAGTCAGAAGGCTCAGCCACCCAAGAGAACACAATCCACTATCATCCTTGGTCCAGGGTATTTTAGTCTTCATGTGATATTACGCTATTGTTAGGATGGCACTAATATTCTATTTATATGAGCTTTTATGATCCAAGTTCACTCTCCATGTTTCCTTGCTCACTGAAGTCCTTTCAAAATTGGAAACTCTATGAAATTGTTCATCTGTTTATTCTGAGTCCGTTTTATTCACATATCTAACAATGCTTCCTATTTTTAGATCTACATTTGCCTGCCCTGTAGGCAATGTTTCAAATATTCAAAAACTTTACAGATAATTAATTGTTACTATCCCTTGTTAGAATCATCAATTTACGAACTTGATATTTGGTCATTTAATCGGTATGCCTTCCTGATGGAGAGCATCACGAGCTTTTAGAATCACCATAAATTTACTTCAACTTGTCATAATTTTATTTTTGTTTGTATTTTGCATGAAGTGAATGATCTGTACTGATTGAATGTATATTATTAAATACATCGTTTGTGGCATCATACAAGCTTAGGTGCGTATTGTTAAATATATCATCGTTTGTGGTATCATACAAGCTTCCACATAATATACAAGTGTTTATGATTTGGTCTCGATAGGTGAAGGCTATCTTGCTACATTTTTTATTCTGGAATTTATACTTGAAGTGTTATTTGAAAATAGTAAATATTTGGCTTCGATAAATGAAGACTATCTTGCCATATTTTGCTTCCATAATTCAACAACCTTTTGTACAGTATTATTACATTGCAAGGACATTTGGATTTATTATGACAAATCTATAAAGTGATTTTGTGATTTTTTAATTTTATTTAAGCTCATACCTTTTTATCGTCTAAAGACTATGACTTGACTTTGCAGGTAATGGGCTGCATGCATACTCTGAATGCTGTGTTTCTTCTGGTTGATACTTTTCTTAATAACCTGGTATGCGTAAGTCAATCATGTGCTAGTTACTCTGTTTTCACATGCATACGAGTCTAAATTATATTTTTTTTCAGAAATTTCCATGGTTCCGAATGGCATATTTTGTTCTTTGGAGCTGTATCTATGTGATTTTCCAGTGGATTCTGCATGCTTGTGGTTTTACTTGGTGAGGATTATCCTTCTTCACATTGATGTGTTATAAAAACATGAATATATTGTTAGTACCTTAGTACTCGATTTTCTATTACCTAATTGTTGGATGATGGCAGGCATTATTGATAGAATTGTGTTACTTGTAGAAAATATGAGGCCTTCAAAATATCTTCAAATGTTATTATTATTTCAATTTTAGGCTATTAATATTCATGGTATCTATCACACAAAATCGTGCATGTGACTTTTATATGACCGACCCTCTTTACCTGATGCTTTTGTCCAGGTGGCCTTACCCTTTTCTGGAGCTTGAGTCTCCATGGGCACCTCTTTGGTAAACTTTATTTCACTGAATATGATTCTCCATTTTGTGCAAATTAATTAATCTTGACGCTTATACAACATCCACACTGCAGGTACTTGTGCATGGCACTGATACATTTTCCTTGTTACGGATTGTATTGGTTGATTGTGAGAGCGAAGCACTCATTTTTCCCAAAATTTTTTCCAAATGCTTATGTAAGGACAGATTAGTGAGTTTCTCAGATACTAAGGTGGGTCTCGCCGTAACGAAAGTTCAGCTTCATTGTAGCACATGTAGATTACAATTTACGAGCATGGAAAACTATGCCTACTGAAGCTGATGCGGACCACATGATTCGAGATGCTCTCTTCTTTGACATGAATCACGTCAAAACACTCGAGTTGTTCTGGAAATCTTATTATTATTATTATTTTTTGTCTTTGATGATAAATTTGCCATCACCGTTCTTTTACTTACTGATATTGTGATGGGTAGATCAGTAATTAGCTCTGAAGTGACTCTTGTTACTTGTTATACATAAACTTGGACACACGAATGTATTTGAGTTCCTCATTTGACCCGTGACAGACAACATGGATGACCACATGAAATGTTCAACATGCACTGTGATAAGAGTGTCCTTTGGTGTTCTCGAAAATGGGAGAATTTCTTTTTCTTTTTTTTTTGTTCCCCCCCCCCCGCCCCGCCGACAGGTTCAGTTATTTTTCCTTCATTCACTTTTAATATTTTTCTCAACTTATGTATCATCACTCTCCTCGAATGATTTCTTTTTTCCTCCGGATGAGCATTTAGATCCTAAAACATTTATAAAGCAAAATCAAATGTATTAAGGTGAAAACAAAAAGGCCAAAAACACAAAAAAAGAGGGAACTATCGTATTTTCTAAGTCCATGCTATTGTTGTAGCTAAGCATTTGATGGTTCTTCTTCGTTCTCGTTGAAACCCACTACGTTAGTCGTGCTTTCATCTTTAACGCCTCTTCGGAGTAATCGTCCGAGTTTGTTGAGATCTGAGGCTCCGCTATCGTGTCGTCTCCCATCTTGCCCAGCCGGAGGAGGCTCCGCGTCGCCAGAATCTCCTGCGGATTCATGTCGTGCGTCGCCCTCCAGTGCAGCCGCTCCACCACCGCGTACGCCGTGGTCTTCAGCTCCTCCGGGTTCGCCGGACCCAGGAGGCAGTGCCCCACGATCCTCACGATAGGCTGGAATAGCTCCCACGGCAGCGGAATCCGCCCCGCCTTCACCTCACCCGCCTCTTTCCCACCATTTTTATCCGCCGCCGTCGCCGCCGCCTTTACCTCACCCTCGTCTTTCCCACCGTTCTCATCCGCCCCCACCGCCGCCGTCTTTTCCCCACCCTCTTCTTTTCCATCATTCTCATCCGCTGCCGCCGCCTTCTTCTCGCCCTCCTCCTTCCCACTATTCTCATCCGCCGCCGACGCCGCCTTCTCCTCACCCTCCTCTTTCCCACTATTCTCGGACGCCGCCGCTTTCTCCCCAACCTCCTCTTTCCCACCATTCTCATCCGACGCCGCCTTCTCCTCACCCTCCTCTTTCCCACCATTCTCGACCGCCGCCGCCTTCTCCCCAACCCCCTCTTTCCCACCATTCTCATCAGCCTCCGCCGACGCCGCCTTCTCCTCACCCTCTTCTTTCCCACCATTCTCGGCCCCCGCCGCCTTCTCCCCAACCTCCTCTTTCCCACCATTCTCATCAGCCTCCGCCGACGCCGCCTTCTCCTCAACCTCCTCTTTCCCACCATTCTCGGCCGCCGCCGCCTTCTCCCCAACCTCCTCTTTCCCACCATTCTCATCAGCCTCCGCCGACGCCGCCTTCTCCTCACCCTCCTCTTTCCCACCATTCTCGGCCGGCGCCGCATTCTCCCCAACCTCCTCTTTCCCACCATTCTCTCCCGCCGCCGCCGCCTCTACTGCTGCTGCTACTGCTTCTTCTTCGACATGCTCAGCAGCAGGAGCAGGAGCAGGAGCAATTCCAGCAAGCCCGCTCACGGATCTCTCTCCTTCCGCTTTCGTCCCAATATCTTGGCCTGCCCAGACCATGCAGAACTCGCAGAAGGCCAGCTTAGATGAGAGAGGCATGGACGATATCTTGCTGTAGTACAGCTCCAGTGCCACGCCGACGATCCTTGCGCGCTTGGTGGACCGAACGGTGCCATAGGGCTCCAGAGCCGGGGAGACAACCGCTATGTCGAGCTCCACTGCGCCTTTCTTGGGCGGGGCCTTCGCCTCGTGGTAGACGCTGGGGTTGGCGAGGTTGGGGAGGTTGACCGTCTCCGGATCCCCGCCTCGTATCACGGTCTCGTACGCGTACAGCGCCAGCAGCACAGCCTCGAAGCCGGCGAGGGGCTCGCGGGAGATGGCCCGCAAGAGGTAGACGCCGGCGATGGTGGGGGTGAAGGTCAAGACGACGAGCTGGAGGTCAGGATCGTTAGACTGGAAAGTGTCGTAGAGCCAGCGGCAGAGGTTGTCGTCGCCGGCGCCGGAGCCATGGCGGCGAAGACGGATCGAGACCTCGCGAGCGACGGCGTCGTCGTTGAGGAGGGCGGCCGCGGGGTTTTCGGAGGAGGCGACTGCATCGGGGAGGGAGCCGAGGATGAGGGAGAGGGATTGGACGGCGGCCTGCGCTCGCTGGACGGATTGCCAGAAGGCAGAGGATTCGGCCGGGGCGACAGGGTCGGCCGACATCGGGCGGCGGAATCGGGAGAATAGGTAAGACAGGAACGGGAGGGAAGGTGATGCGCGAGTTCATTTGCTATATGTGGAGGATGTTAGAGGTGATTGAAGAGCAAGATGGGGTAGAGCGGGTTTATAGCTTTGAATTTGACCTAGTGAATTTTTATTTTATTTTCTTATCCTATATCATGGGGGAATTGAATTTGAGAATTACACGAGAGTAAAAAAAAAATTAGATTTAGGTATGAGCCACAGTCAATTATTTGAAAATTAGTAAAGAAAAAATAGAGGAACAAGAAATTTGATCCTTGATATTGACAACTATAACTTATACTAGTTAAACTAACTGATACAATAAAAAATTATTATCAGACGAGATCTTAAAATTTGTAAGTTCAACATGGCTAATCTTGTTTAATTTGAAAAATATCCTAGTTAACAAAATTAATAAAATGATTAACATGGAATTAATAAAAATGATTCTGTTTCACGAAGCAAAAGTGGTTAACAAATTTTGAGATTAAATCATATTATTTTTTTAATGAGATTATATTATTTTAATAAATAGTTTAAAAATAGTGTAATCTCACTCTGAAGGTAAAGATATGTAATTTCGCCTTAAATTCTTGTTGAATATGAGTTGTAGAATGAGATTTGATAGTTTTGAAAATTTTGAACTTTAAAATGGTATTCTTCATTAGATTCAGTGTACTAAAAATTGAAATTGTGCTAAACATGATTATTTTATCAATTATCTCCTCATTTCATGAACTTGAAGCCTCAATAATCATTATAAGCTTACATAAAATTTCAAAATGGATCTTAATAAAAGGTACTAATTTCTATTTGGGTAAGTAAGAAATAGCATAAAAAGGAAAAAAATTCTTGTGAAAAAAGAGTTGTAATCTCTCTTGAAGTCTAGAGTCACTTCCTTCTAGTGTTTAGAAGTTCTTCTAAAAGAAAAAGTGATGTCTACGTGTAAAAAAGAGAGGTGTAAAGGTTCTCTCTAAGCCTGTGAAAAGGAGAAAGAGTTGTAAGAGGGTAGTTGATCTTTGCCCATTAAAAGAAGATCGGTAGTGAAAGTCGGTGGCCTCGAATGAAGAAGAATCGGGAGTGGACGTAGGTCGGGATGACCAAACCACTATAAATCTGGTTTACTTTTATTCATATTGCAAACTAATTTACGACACCACTACTCTTACAAATATTTTCAAGTTAAATATTTTTCTGATACGGGGTTTTTTAAATCGACATAATTTTATGAAAGCACTAATTCACCCCCCTTTTAGCACCGAAACAATCCTAATAGTTGGTATTATAGCCAAGTTTCTCTCGGTTAGTTTAACACCCAAGAGATATTAAATGACTTTTGCTAGTAATATGGAGGGATACTTTATCACTCGTTCTCTTATGTTCAATGAGATAGACTAGACGTATTAGAAAACATGAATTAGAGTTTTCCTACTTTCTATAGATTTCAATTTATGGAATATTGTTAAACTTGATTTTCAAACACTCTCTAAAGATACGAATGAATAGAATGATTTTAAGAAAAAATCATTTTTATTAAATGTTAAAGCTATGAATATTTTGTTTTGTGCTTTAGATAAAAGTGAGTTTAATCGTATTTCAATATGCGAAACTGTACATGACATTTGACACACTCTAAAATCAATCTTTTGATGTATGTTTGAATTATTTCGAATGAAGCCACGTAAAACCATTGGAGATATGTATACCTGTTTTATGGATGTCGTCAATGATTTGAAAGTATTTGGTATAATTTTTACTAATCTTGAACTTGTTAGGATTGAGTTGTCACTAAGAGGGAGGGGGTGAATTAGTACAGCAGATAAAAATCACATCGGTTCGAAAAATTCTTCGAGTAAACCCGTTTCGGAAAGATATTAACTTGAAAGCATACGGAAGCGTAGTGAAAGTAAGAATTCAATTTGCAATATAAGAAAAAAGCATGAAGGAAATGCAAACCAGATTTTTATAGTGGTTCGGTCATCGTGACCTACATCCACTCCTGATTCCTCTTCACTCGAGGCTATCGGCTTCTACTACCAATCTTCTTTTAACGGGTGAAGATCAACTACCATTTTACAACCCTCTTCTCCTTTCCACAGGTTTAGGAGATAACCTTTTACAAGCACTCACTCCTCTTTAAACAGAATTCTAAACTTGGAGCTAGAGGAGGGGATCTCTCAAGTAATTGCTATAGTGTTTTCTCACTTTTAAGTTCTCTGTACTTGTGTAATCTGAGTAGAGATGAGAGGGGTATTTATAGGCTTCAAATGAATTCAAACTTGGAGCTTAAAAATATCTCATCCTCTGTTTTCGAGTTACTGGCAGTACCACCGCCTACAACACTGATACTGGGTGGTACCACCGCCCAATCTAATGGTACCACCGCCTAGAAGACTGTATCTGGGTGGTGGGGTGGGACCACCGCCTGACACAGTCTCGAAAACTATGCCTCGTAGACTGAGCCATCGATGGTGCCACTTGTTGGGTCATTGTTTGAGCCTTTCACTTGGCCTAACACAACCCAAACTTAGGCCCAATTGGCCCCTAATTGAGTTGACCTAATTCCAACTCAATTATGTGCTAATTGTTAGGAATGAGTCGGCACTAAGAGGGGGGGGGGGGGGGGATTTGGTGCATAAAAATATCGGTTATAAAATTTTTGTATGTTCGATAAAAACCGATATCGGAAATGCTAAACTTTGAAAGTGTATAGAAGAGTGTAATGAGAAAGTAAATAAGGTAGCTTGTAGTTTAAAGTAAATTGTTCAAAAGAAGTGCAAACCAAATTTTTATAGTGGTTCAGTCATCATGACTATTGAATCTCAGATTTTGATGATGAAACCAATTGATAAGTGTTTATTATTTAATCCATGTTGGGCCAGAGAAAAATATGTCAGAAGATTGGACGTCGAGCCGAAGGATCGGTCGACATATCGGCAGAAAGCTTCAGTCCATGGGTTCGGCCATCGGGCCAAGAAGAGCGAAAATTACGCCAAGTAAATCGGAGTTGCGGAGGTCAACTAGCCGATTAGACAATAGGCCGCAAGAGAGGACGATGCGCCGAAGATTCAGACGAAGCACCGATAAACCAATGACATGCCGGACAACACTTGATTTGCTTTGTAATAATTGTTTAGATCGAAGTAGATTTTATATGTGCAAGATTAACTATGATTGCAAGTCATAAAGCAAAATGAAGTCCCGGAGTCAAGAACGCGATTTTGTTGGGAGTTCGAGAGTTCGTCAGAGTTTGGACGTTCGTCGGAAGTTCTACCGGAACCAACTAAGAGATCGTCGGAAGTTCACCGAAAGATTGCCGGAAGAAACATAGACTTACAGACTTGTTTAGCTTAGAAAATATCTTAGAATTCGTAGTTAGCGCATAATTAGGATTGAAATTGGGCCAACCAAATTAGGGGCCAGTTGGGCCTATGTATGGACTGTGTTGGGCCCAATAAAAGGCCCAAACAATGACCCAACAGGTGGCATCGTCATGGCACAGTCTCCGAGACTGTGTCAGGCAGTGGTACTACCCAGACACAGTCTTCGAGAGACTATCAGGTGGTGGTACCGCTAGTCTAGGCGGTGGTACCACCTAGTGTCAAACGATGGTATCGGCCAGTGTCAGTGTTAGACTAGCACTGGCGGTGGTACCGCTAGTACCCTGGAAACCCGGGATGAGACATTTTTATGTTCCAAGTTTGAATCAACTTGAGGCCTATAAATACCCCCCTCATCCATGGTTAAGTAACACAAGTATTAAGAGCGAAAAAGAAAGAAACGCTACTATAATCTTGTGTGAACTCCTCTCCTTCTAAGTGATAGAATAGTTTGAGAAAGGAGTAAGTGGGGGTGTAAGGGTTATCTCCTAAACCCGGTAAAAGGAGAAAGAGCTATAAAAAGTGGTTGGTCTTTGCCTATTATAGGAAAACTGATAGTGGATGCTAGTGGCCTCGATGGAAGAGGAATCGGCGGAGTGGAAGTGTTAGGAACGAGTCAACATGAAGAGGGGGGGGGTGAATTAGTGCAACGGTAAAATCACATCGGTTTTGGAAAATCTCTCGTACGTTGAAAACCGATTTTGGAAACTTAACTTGAAACACGTGTTCATAAATGTATTAAACGTAGTAAGCAAGTAAAATGATTTACAGTAAAGTAAATGACAACAATAGAAATGCAAACCAGAGAACACACCGATTTTATAGTGGTTCGGTCGTCGTGACCTACATCCACTCCGCCGATTCCTCTTCCGTCGAGGCCACTGGCATCCACTATCGATCTTCCTTTAATAAGCGAAGATTAACCTCCTTCTTACACCCCTCTTCTCCTTTTCGCAGGTTTAGGAGTCAACCTTTATAAGCACTCACTCCTCTCTCAAACTATTCTAACACTTAGACTAGAGGAGGATTCTCACAAGAGATTTTTACGGCATTTTTTTCTTTTTAAATTCTCTATGCTTATGTAAGTTAACCAAGGATGAGAGGGGTATTTATAGGCCTCAAGTTGATTCAAACTTGGAGCCTAAAAACATCTCATCTCGGGTTTCTTGGGTACGAGCGGTACTATCGCCAGTTTCAGTTTGACACTGACACTGCACTGGGCGGTACCACCGCCTAGCACCCTGCCACTGGGCGGTACCACCGCCCAGAGCTCCTGGGAGACCGAGTCCCAGGCGGTGCCACCACCAAATAGGGTCTAACATCCTAGTTGGGCCTTGAATCTGGCCTAAACTTGCCTAACTTCGGGTCCAGTTGGCCCCTTACAGAGTTGATGGGATTACCTCCCAAATCAAACTCTAATTATGTGCTAACTATGATTCTTAAGACATATTCTAAGCAAATCAAATCCGGTTAGTCTTGGTAACTTCCGGTGAGCTTCCAGCGATCTTCCGACGAACTTCCGATGATTTCTTGGCAAAGTTCCAGCGGACTCTCGGCAAGCTCTTGGACTTCACGACGATCTTCTTGGCGAGTTCCGACGAGCTTCTTTGGCAAGCTCCTGGACTTCTCTGCAGAACTTCCGACGAATGTTTGGACTTCCGACGAACTCTCGAACTCCCAACGAACTCACGTTCTTGACTCCGAGATTTCATTTTGCTTTATGTCTTGCTATCGTAGTTAATCCTGCATGCATAAAAATACACTTCGATCTAGAAAATTATTACTAAGCATGAATCATGTTGTTCGGCATGTCATTGGTCCATCGATGCTTCGTCTAATTCTTCGGCGCATCGTCCTCTCTTGCGGCCTATTGCCCAATCAGCTAGTTGACCTCTGCAACTCCGATATCTTTAGCGCAATATCTGCTCTTCTTAGCCCGATGCCCGAATCCATGGCCTGAAGCCTTCTGTCGATATGTCGACCGATCCTCCAGCTTGACGTCCAATCTTCTAACATGTTCCACTAACCCAACATGATTCTTTCTACTTTAATTGTCTCATCCTGATCGAAGCTTCCTACGTCACTCAAAACACATATTAAATCATAAATACTTATCAATTGGTTTCATCATCAAAATCTGAGATTCAACAATCTTCTCCTTTTTGATGATGAAAATAAATTAATGACGGAGTTAACCTTAACTCCCGGAGTTTAAATAAACTCCCCCTATCAATATGTCATATTGATAGAAATTCTTGGATTCAAAAAATCCAAGTAATATGTTATCATAAACTTATGCATAACATCATCATACTTCTCCCCCTTTGTCATCAATAAAAAGGAGAAGTCTAACTATCAAGTGTTTGAGATATAATTTCAAATCATTATATAATAAATCTCAAGTTTAACAATCATGCAAGCTAGTGAATTTTACAACATTTTAGAAAGTGTAAGCTAGTAATATTTCGAAGGCAAATGCTAGATAGCTTTCTTGTTGAAGTGTGCAAGCTAGCGATTCTTGCTTCCTTTTACAATGTGCAAGTTACAAGTTTTGCTTCTTGAGAATAACACTTTTGCTTGAGATTACAAGATAGCATTTCTTGCTTTTGAGATGAGCAAACTAATAAGTTTTGCCCTTTTTTACGATATGTACGTTTGTAATTTTTGCTTCTCTTTAGATGTGCAAGCAAACAAGCAAGTTTTTGCATCTTCTTGACTTGTGCAAGTTAGCTATCTCCCCATTTGTCATTGTCAAAAAGAAGGGAAGAATATAATTTTGTATCTCTTTTTCCCTTTACATCAATTTCTAAATCATGACAAAGGTAAGTAATCATTATTATTTCAAAATACCATAATTGAGATAAACCTTGAATTCAAATCAAAGCAATTTTAATCATGATTCACATCATATGCAATACATCACATACATCATCATAATAAAAAGCATAAGTATTACGTGCATCATTTTAAATCATAAATATTTCACATCATGATGGTATCAATTTGTCACATTACATCCTACCATGCATGATTATAACTTTTTCCTCTTTTATTATTGTAAACAAGAAAGAATAAGGAAAGAACAAAATAGTGTAAACTATTTCAATCATTTCAAGGTATACAAGCCATAAATACAAAGACATTATGTCATGAAAGATAAGACCTCTTGAATTACAAAAGATATGATTCATATAATAAATCTCTTCTTTAAATAAAATACAAAAAAATTGTAGGTGTACAAAGAAGAGATCTTGATTAAAAAAAAATCTCAAGTAATAAATCCAAGAACTTACAAGAAAAATCATGATTCATTTAGAAAATCTCATCTTAAGAAAATACCAAGTAGAATCATAGGAGAACGATTAATGAAAAATCTTGATTCATAATAAATCTTAATTTGTAAATATCAAAGAATCAAGATCATGATTTGGAAAAAAAATTATTCAATTTTAAATTATCAAATCAATTTCATGATTCACAAAATTCATAACATAAATAGATTCATTAATAAGGATCTCTAAGATGAAGACTCGATAAGATAGGGATCGAGAAATTTTCAAGAAATGTATTACTCTTTTTTATTTCATACAAGTATGCCTTTGCTAAATAAAAATATTCATCATCGTTTAAAACTGAAAAATTAAATTTCATCACGACAAGGATCAATAAGCCATAAATCACAAAAATCATTACTTTAGGCATGATACCAAAACATGGTTTCAAGTTTTCAAGGTATAACATGCACAATTTCAAATTATAAACTCATTAAGCATGATATCAAATCTCTTAACATTTACATTAAGACATTAAGCATGACTTCATTGAACATAAATCATTTTCAATCAAAATTGGAGATTATCAAGATACATGTTACTTCTTCTTTTTTTTTTTTACATTTTCATTGCATCATTAAATAGGCAATTTTCTAGAAAAATTTATATATAATTTTCTAAACTAAATTAAAAAATACATCATGAAAAGCATTATGTAATTTCGAAATAAATTAAAGGAATTTTGATTACCTCGTCGTCGAAAGCCGTTAAGGCGTAGTTTGCCACCTTGCCTTTGTTGATTTTCTCCTCGTCTTCGGATGCACTCGTTTCATCCCAATTTGTATTCTTTTTAAGTTTGTTTTTATTTTTTGATTGTTGTTTCATGAACTTTTTAAATTTCATGAGTTCAAATTCACCATCACTTGAGCTTATGCTCGAGTGGTTTTTAATTGTTCTAAGTCTCAAATCCTTCCTGTTCTTTAAAAGGTGGTTCTCATATTCGCCAAGTGCCACATTAGTCATTTCGTAGGTCATTAAAGACCCGATAAGTTCTTCGATCAAAAAAGTATTTAAATTTTTTGATTCTTGAATAGCTGTTACTTTCGAATTCTAATTTTTAGAAAGTGATCGTAAAACTTTATTAACAAGTTCAAAATTCGAAAAAAATTTACCAAGAGCTTTTAAACCATTGATGACATCCGTAAAACGAGTGTACATGTCAACAGTGGTTTCGCTTGGCTTCATTCGAAATAGCTCAAAATCATGCATTAAAAGATTGACTTTAGATTCTTTAACTCTACTTGTGCCTTCATGCGTGATTTCAAGAGTGTGCCTTATATCGAAAGCCATTTCGCAAGTAGAAACCCGATTAAACTCAGTTTTATCTAAAGCGTAAAATGGAGCGTTCATAACTCTAGCATTTAAGGAAAAAGTATTCTTCTTCAAATCATTCTAATGGTTTATTGGAAGAGAAGACCTTTGAAAACCGCTTTCGATAATATTCCATAAATTCAAATCTAAAGAAAGCAAGAAACCTCTCATTCGAGTTTTTCAATATGTGTAGCCCGTCCTATTGAACAAGGGAGAATGAATAAGAGAGTGACTCTCTTGAAAGCTGAAAAGAGCCATTTCTCGTTGGGTGTTAAACCAAATGAGAAAACGAGGCTCTGATACCAATTGTTAGGAAAGGGTCGGCACTAAGAGGGGGTAGTGAATTAGTGCGGCAGAAAAATACGTCGGTTCTGGAAAATTCTTTCGTATGATAAAACCGATCTCGGAAAGATATTAAACTTCAAAGCATTCGTAAGAGTGTAATGAGCAAGTAAGGAGGTTTGCAGTAAGGTAAATTACAAAATAAAAAAGCAAACCAATTTTTATAGTGGTTCGGTCGTCGTGACTTACATCCACCAAGGCCATCGGCATCTACTATCGATTTTCCTTTAATAGACGAAGATCAACCTCCTTCTTACACCCCTCTTCTCCTTTTCATAGGTTTAGGAGTCAACCTTTATAAGCACTCATTCCTCTCTCAAACTATTCTAACACTTAGACTAGAGGAGGATTCTCACAAGAGATTTCTACAACATTTTTTCCTTTTTAAATTCTCTATGCTTGTGTAAATTAACCAGGGATGCGAGGGGTATTTATAGGCCTCAAGTTGATTCAAACTTGGAGCCTAAAAATATCTCATCTCGGGTTTCCTAGGTATGGGCGGTACCACCACCTGCGCTTGGCGGTACCATCGCCAATGTCAGTCTGACACTGACACTACACTGGGTGATACCATCACCCAGTCTGGCGGTACTATCGCCTGGCACCCTACTACTGGGCAATACCATCTCCCAGTCTGGACGGTACCAATGCCTAGAGCTCTTGGGAGACCGAGTCCCAAGCGATGCCACCACCCCAGTCTGGCGGTGCCACCGCCAGATAGGGTCCAATATCCTGGTTGGGCCTTGAATCCGTCCCAAACCTGCCTAACTTCGGGCCCAGTTAGCCCCTTACAGAGTTGATGGGATTACCTCCCGAATCACACTCTAATTATGTGCTAACTATGATTCTTAAGATATATTCTAAGCAAATCAAATCCAGTTAGTCTTGGTAACTTCCAGTGAGCTTCCGACGAACTTCCGATGATCTCTCGGCAAAGTTCCAGCGGACTCCCGACAAGCTCTTGGACTTCACGACGATCTTCTTGGTGAGATCCGACGAGCTTCTTTGGAAAGCTCTTGGACTTCTCGGCAGAACTTCTAACGAAATCGCGTTCTTGACTCCGGGACTTCATTTTGCTTTATGCCTTGCTATCGTAGTTAATCCTGCACACATAAAAACACCCTTCAATCTAGACAATTATTACTAAGCATGAATCATGTTTTCCGGCATGTCATTGGTCCATCGACACTTCGTCCGATTCTTCGGCGCATCGTCATCTCTTGTGGCCTATTGCCCAAGCGACCAGTTGACCTCCACAACTCCGATATCCTTGGCGCAATATATGCTCTTCTTGGCCCGATGCCCGAATTTATGGCCCGAAGCCTTTTGTTGATACGTCGACCGATCCTTCGGCTTAACGTGTAATCTTCTGACATGTTCCACCGGCCCAACATGATTCTTCCTGCTTTAATTGTCTCATCCTGATTGAAGCTTCCTGCGTCACTCAAAACGCATATTAAATCATAAACACTTATCAATTGGTTTCATCATCAAAATCTGAGATTCAATAGGATATAGGTCATGACAACCGAACCACTATAAACTCGGTTTGTATTTCTATTTGTGTAATTTACATTTACTGCAAACTTACTTGCTTTACATCCACTACGCTCTTTAGTATGCTTTCAATTTCAAGTATCTTTCCGAAATTGGCTTTAATCGAACGAGAGATTTCGAACAAATGTAATTTTACCGCTACACTAATTCACCCCCCCTCTTAGTACCGACTCGTTCCTAACAGTTGGTATCAGAGCCTCGTTATTTCTTATTTGGTTTAACACCTAAGAGAAATGACTCTTTTCGGCTTTCAAGAGGGATTTTCTCTCATTTGTCCTCCCATGTTCAATGGGACGGACTACACATATTAGAAAACTCGAATGAGAGTTTTCTTACTTTCGTTGAATCTCGATTTATGGAATATAGTCAAATTTGGTTTCCAAAGGTTTTCTCTTCCAATGAACCATTGGAATGATTTGGAGAAGAAGACTTTTTCTCTAAATGCAAAGTCTATGAATGCCCTATTTTGCGCCTTAGATAAAACTAAGTTTAATCGGGTTTCTACTTGCGAAATGACTTTCGATATATGACACATTTTCGAAATCACACACGAAGGCACTAGTAGAGCAAAAGACTCTAAGATAAATTTTTTAATGCATGATTTTGAACTTTTTCGAATGAAGCTAAGCGAAACCATTGTTGACATGTACACCCGTTTTACGAATGTCATCAATGGTTTAAAGCTCTTGGCAAATGCTTTTCTAATTTCGAACTTGTTAACAAGATCTTAAGATCTCTTTCTAAAAATTTGGAATCGAAAGTAACGATAATTAAAGAAACAAAGGATTTAAATAAATTTTTACTTGAAGAACTTATCGGGTCCTTGATGACCTATGAAATGACTCATGATGCATAAAACGAACATGAGAACAACATTCTAAAGAACAGGAAAGATTTGAGACTTAGAACAATTGAAGACTACTCGAGCATAAGCTCAAGTGATAGTGAACTTGAACTCCTCGTTATGAAATTTAAAAGGTTCATGAAACAAGAATTAAAGAACAAAAATAAACTTAAAAAGAACACAACTACTTGCTATGAACGCAAGAAGAAGGAAGCACTTTGGGACAAATCGAGCTCATCTAAAGACGAGGAGAAAATCAACAAAGGCGAGGTTGCAAACTACGCCTTAATGACTTTCGATGATGAGGTAATCAAAATCCCCTTAGTTTACTTTAAAATTACTTGATGTTTTTCATGAGTTATTTTTAATTTAGTTTAGAAAAAATATTTTTCTTGAAAATTACATGTTTAATAATGTAATGAAAATACAAAAAATTGGAATCATGCTAGTAATTTTGAAAATGATAATGAAAATTACATGTGTTATGATAAAGGAATAAAATGTTAGACTTAAATCATGCTAGATGTTTTAATGATGTAATAAAGTAATAATGCGTATCTTGATGATTTTCGTATTCCTTTTGATTGAAAATACTTTATGAAATCATGCTTGATGAAATATTGTAATTTGAAATCATGCTTAATGAGTTTATCTTTCGAAATTATGCATGATGATTCTTGCAATTTATGGATTATCGATTTTTACCATAATGAAAGTGACTTTTTCGGTTTTAAAAATGATGCATGTTTTGATTTGGCATAAATGACAAAAGCATGATTATATGAAATAATGTAAGTATTATGCTTGACAATTTTTTGTTTAATTATGCATGATGATTTAATCTTGATAATTTTCATGATGAGATTTGCTTTTTCAATTTTAAACTATGATGTATGGTGTTCATATAAAAAACTTGGGCATGCTTGTAAGAAATCAAATCACTTAAATTAAAACAACTAAAAAGAGGAAAATATTTTTCTTGAAAATTATTTTTCTCTATCTTATTGATTTTGATGAATCTATTTGATCATTTTTATGAATCTCTTAAAAGCGACTTTGGTGATTTGATAAGTTGAATGAGTTGAAGATAAATGATGATTTTTCTCTTAATTATAACTTGTGATATTTTTTTTATATATGAATCATCATCTTGATTTTGAGCTCATATGTTTCTTCTTACCATTTATCTAAAAAGGAGAGATTAATGGATCTATCTATATCCTTTTTTTTATGAATCTCTTGAAAATAATTTTGATTTGATGATTTAAATTTGAATGAGCTTTATCTTGATTTTTCAAAATTTATAACTTAAGATTTCTTTTTAATGCATGAATCAAGATATTATATCATGAATGCTTGAGTATCATATATGATATGCTTATAGTGATGATTAATTTATTTTTGGTATCATACATGAAGCAAAAATGAAATGTAAGGTTTTAAAATTATGCATATTTTAATTTGAAACTATAATGATGCACAAACATATTGAAAAAGGATTGATACTTTAACTTTATCATGATTTGAAACTTGATGTAAAAAATTTATAACATTGTATTCTTTCCTTATATTTAATAATGATAAAGGGGAAGTAAAATTTGCCAGCTTGCATGCTCTAAAAAGATGCAAAATTTGCTAGCTTATACATTGCAAGGAGAAAAACTTGCTAGGAAGCAAAATTGCTCGCTTATTCTAAAATGATGCATGCAATACTTATGGTGATGTATTTGATGTATTGCATATCATGAGAATCATGATTAATATTGCTTTGACATGAATTCAATTTGAATTTAAGATTTATCTCAATTATGACATTTTGAAATAAAAATGACACTTTATCTTTGTCATAATTTGAAAATTGATGAATTGCACAATTGTATTATTATTCCCCTCCTTTTGCCAATGACAAAGGGGGAGAAAGAATTGATAGTATGCACATCCCAAAAGAGAAGCAAAGATTGCTAACTTGCATATTTCAAGAAGCAAAAGTTGCTCTCTTGAACATCTCAAATATTGCTAGCTTATATTTTTTTAAAATGGTGTAAAAAATTTGCTAGCTTGCATGATGTAGAACTTGCTATCTTGAACATCACCAAGACTTGCTATCTTGCAATCTCAAGAGAAACAAAAGTGCTATCTTGCCTATCTCAAGAAGTAAAACATGTTAACTTGCACATTTAGCAAAATTTACAAACTTGTAAAACTCAAAATTATTGCAAGCTTGCATAATGATAAAACTGGAGATTACGTTTATTATGCAATGATTTGAACTTGTATATCGAAAACACTTGAAAGTTACACTTCTCCTTTTTGTTGATGATAAAGGGGGAGAAGTATGATGATGTTATGCATAATTTTATGATAACATGTTGCTTTGATTTTTGAATCCAAGAGTTCTATCAATATGGCACATTGATAGGGGGAGTTAAGGTTAACTCCGTCATCAATTGGTTGTCATCATAAAAAAGGGGGAGATTGTTGAATCTCGGATTTTGATGATGAAACCAATTGATAAGTGTTTATGATTTGATCTGTGTTTTGAGTGACGTAGGCAGCTTCGATCAAAGAGAGACAATTGAAGTAGAAAGAATCATGTTGGGCCGGAGAAAAACATGTCAGAAGATTGGACATCGAGTCGAAGGATCAGTCGACGTATCGATAGAAAGCTTCGGTCCATGGGTTTGAGCATCAAGCCAAGAAGAACAGAAATTGCGCTAAGTAAATCAGAGTTGCGGAGGTCAACTGGTCGATTAGGCAATAGGCCGCAAGAGAGGACGAGGCGCCGAAGATTCGGACGAAGCGCTGATAAACCAATTACATGCCAGACAACACTTGATTTGCTTTGTAATAACAAGCCATAAAGCAAAATGAAGTCCCGAAGTCAAGAATGTGATTTCGTTGGGAGTTTATCGGAAGTCCAAACGTTTGTTAAAAGTTTTACCGGAATTGACCGAGAAGTTTAGGAGCTTGCCAAAGAAGCTCGTCGGAACTCGCCAAGAAGATCGTCGTGAAATCCAGGAGCTTGCTGGGAGTTCGTTAGAACATTGCCGAGAGATCGTCGGAAGTTTGCCAAAAGAAGCCTAGACTTACGGACTTGTTTAGCTTAGAAAATGTCTTAGAATTCGTAGTTAGCACATAATTGAGATTATAATTGGGCCAACCCAATTAGGGGCCGATTGGGCCCATGTATGGACTGTGTTGGGCCTAATGAAAGGCCCAAACAGTGACCCAACAAGTGGCACCATCGTAGCATAGTCTCTAATATTGTGTTAGGCGGTGGTACTATTGAATCTCAGATTTTGATGATAAAACTAATTGATAAGTGTTTATGATTTGATCTATATTTTGTCTGACGTAGGATGCTTCAATCAGGATGAGATAATTAAAGCAAGAAGAAATATGTTGGGCCGGAGGAAAACATGTCAAAAGATTGCACGTTGAGCCGGAGGATCGGTGAACGTATCGATAGAAGGCTTCGGGCCAAGATGAGCGGATATTGCGCCAAGGAAATTGGAGTTACGGAGGTCAACTGGCTGATTGGGCAATAGGCCACAAGAGAGGACGATGCGTCGAAGAATCAGATGAAGCATTGATGGACCAATGACATGCCGGACAACATGATTCATGCTTAGTAATAATTGTCTAGATTGAAGTGTGTTTTTACGTTTGTAGGATTAACTACAATAAGAAGGCATAATGCAAAATGAAGTCCCGGAGTCAAGAACACGATTTCGTTGGGAGTTCAAGAGTTCATCGAAAGTCCAAACGTTCGTCGAAAGCTCTGCCGGAACCAACTGAGAAGTCTAGGAGCTTGCCAAAGAAGCTCGTCGGAACTCGCCAAGAAGATGGTCGTGAAATTCAGGAGCTTACCGGGAGTCCGCTGGAACATTGCCGAGAGATTGTCGGAAGTTCGCCGGAAGAAACCTAGACTTACAGACTTGTTTAGCTTAATAGATGTTTTAAATTTCGTAGTAGCACGCAATTGGGCTTGGAATTGGGCCAACCAAATTATAGGCCAGTTAAGCCCATGTAAGGACTGTGTTGGGCCCAATGAAAGGCCCAAACAGTGACCCAAGAAGTGACACCATCGTGGCACAGTCTCCGAGACCGTGTCAGGCGGTGGTATCACCGGTCTGGGTGGTGGTACCGCCCAGACACAGTCTCCGAGAGACTGTCAGGCGGTGGTACTGCTAGTCTGGGAGGTGGTACAGCCCAGTGGCAGGGTGCCAGGCGGTGTTATCGCCAGACTGGGCGGTGGTACCGCCCAGTGTAGTGTTAGTGTTAGACTGACACTGGCGGTGATACCGCCCAACACAAGCGGTGATACTGCCCATACCCGGGAGAGCCAGGATAAGATATTTTTAGGCTCCAAGTTTGAATCAACTTGAGGCCTATAAGTACCTCTCTCATCCCTAGTTAACACATACAAGCATAGAGAATTTAAAAAGGGAAAAACACTGTAAAAATCTCTTATGAGAATCCTCCTCTTTTAGTCTAAGTGTTAGAATAGTTTGAGAGAGGAGTGAGTGCTTGTAAAGGTTGACTCCTAAACCT
>LVTN01001777.1:18670-57455 GCA_001649415.1 Musa itinerans
ATGACTCTGGCTAGGGATTTGTTTGAGCAAAAACACATGGGATATTTCTCTCATGACACCGAGAGTGGATGATCATCTATCAACACTCAATAGCCCTCGTAAGGTCGATTGCCACTCCCAATGACCAGCTATACTAGATCTGGGACAGCTAAACCTATAAGTCTGGTATCAAAGAGTAGAGCACTCATACAGGACATCCTTGGTGTCTCAAGTCTAAGGACCAGATACACCACTAGGATTATGGAATTACTGTCTAACAATAAGGCATCATCAACCATCCAGCATTCCATAAGCGGATCAATTAGTGAACTCATTCTCCAATGAGCACCTGTACCGTATCTCTAGTGTCCTCACATGAGCAGCTATAAGACCAGTTACATCCATCATATGGACGGGTATACAGCACACCAGTCTGTCCGGTTATCACGATGTCCCTCTCGAGTAAAATATGACTGGGATTATTTATGATCTGTGTTTAAAGGTGAATCGATCTCATTATCGTGATCTCATCACGATCCGATTCCCATTGCACAAATCCAAGGATATCACAATATATACATGCATATATGCAATAGTTCATATAAAGTGATATATGCCAAAATATAATAAGCAAAAAAGATTCTGTATCAAGTCACACGTGCCATCACTCACGTGATTAGCTTACTAGGCACCTATGACTAGCAGGTATATGGTAATTGAGGATAGATAGGTCCAATGGATTGGATTCTCTTGTATCGTTTGGGGACTACGGCGTAGTGGCCTAATACGTCCACATTCGATGAGTCAAGTAAATTATTATAGAGATAATAATTCACTGAGCCAAAAGGAGTTCTGACAAGTATGACTCATGGCCAGCTCGATATTGGGCCTAGAGGGTCACACATATATGGTAGGCATTGCGATGAGTAGAGGTTCGGATATGAGATATCCGTCGGAGCCCCTATCTTATTGGATATCCAATAAGCCCCTAAATTATTAGATCCAATGGATGAGATTAAATAAGTGCCCATGAGAGATTATTGGATAGAGATATACTAATCTAAGATGCTTAGGTAGTTGGATAGAGATCCAATACCCAATAGGGCAAGATCCATTATGGTTAAGTTGATAGGAGACTTCTATAAATAGGAGGGAATCAGTGGTTCATAGGCTAGAGCCTTTTTCTTGCCTCTCCTATTCTACTCCCCCTCTCCACCTCAAAGCAGGTCTGGAATTTTGAGGAGCATCGTCGCAGCCTTGCAGTGTAGATCATTGCTAGAGAGGAGGGCGCTTGACCTCCTTCACCCTCTCCTATAGATCTGCAGGGATTTAGGGATATATGATCTCCCTAGGTAACATAATCTATGTCGTACGTGGTTTTCTGTTTCATAGATTTTTGCGCACTAATATTCGCATGACGACAAGCACATATTTGGGAATTTGGGGATTTTGTTTTTCTGTTTTTTCGCTGCACGTGTGATATTGCCCCCAAGATTTCCCAACATTCTCATCTTCAGATACGCTTGAATCGTCCCAAGTAGCTTTTAGCGTTGTCTCTTTCTTTGGTTGCTTCTTCTTCACTAGGGGACATTCCTAGTCATATGTGTCCGGCAAGCCAATCATGTGAGTGATGGCACATGTGACTTGACACCTAATCTTTTTACTTATTATATTTTAGCATTTATCACTTTATATCGCTTATTGCATATATGCATGTATATATTGTGATGTCCTTGGATTTGTGCAATGGGAATCAAATCATGATGAGATCATAATAATGAGACCGATTAACCTTTAAACATGAATCCTAAATAATCCTAATCATAGGTTACTCAAGAGGGACATCGAGATAACCGGACAAACTGGTGTGCTATATACCCGTCCATATGATGGATGTAGTTAGTCTCATAGTTGCTTGTGTGGGGACACTTGGGATACAGTACAAGTGCTAATTGAAGAATGAGTTCATTGATTGATCCGCTTAAGGAATGCTAGATGGTTGATGATGCCTTATTGTCAAACAGTGATTCCATAGTCCCAATGGTGTATCTAGTCCTTAGACTTGAGACACCAAGGATGTCCTGTATAAGTGCTTCATTCTTTGATATCGGACTTATAGGTTTGGATGTCTCAGATCTAGTACGGTTGGTCATCGGGAGTAGCAGTCAGACTTATGAGGGCTATTGAGTGTCGATAGAGGATCATCTACTCTCGATGTCATGAGAAAAATATCCCATATGTTCTTACTCAGACAAATCCCTAGCTAAGGTCATTCAGATTAAGAGAGAAAGAGTTCTCCAAGAGAATCCAATTAGAGCGAGACTCGAGTAGAAATCGTATGGGTCTGACAACACCAAACCCGGTATACGATCTCTGGGATATTAGATGGATGAGGGACTATAGGTACATGGTAATTGAGGACAAACAGGTCCAATAGATTGGATTCCCCTGTATCGTCAGGGACTGTAGCGTAGTGGCCTAGTACGTCCGTAGTCGATGAGTCGAGTGAATTATTATAGAGATAATAATTCATTGAGCCGGAAGGAGTTCTGATAGGTATGACTTATGGCCAGCTCGATATTGGGCCTAGAGGGTCCACACACATATAGTAGCATTGCGATGAGTAGAGGTTCGGATATGAGATATCCGTCGGAGCCCCTATCTTATTGGATATCCAATAAGCCTTTGAATTATTAGATCCTATGGATGAGATCCAATAAGAGCCCATAAGAGATTATTGGATAGAGATCCACTAATCTAAGAGGCTTGGGTAGTTAGATGGAGATCCAATACCCAATAGGGGATGATCCATTATAGTTAAGTTGATAGGGGACCTCTATAAATAGGAGGGATTCAATGGTTCATAGGCTAGAGCTTTTGCTTGCCTCTCTTATTCTCCTCCCCCTCTCCACCTTAGAGTAGGTCTGGAGTTTTGAGGAGCATCATCGCAGCCCTATTGTATGGATCGCCACTAGAGAGGAGGATGCTTAACCTCCTTCACCCTCTCCTAGAGATCTGCAAGGATTTAGGGATATACGATCTCCCTAGGTAACACAATCTATTCTATACGTAGTTTGTTTTGCAGATTTTTTTTGTGCCCCAATCTTTGCATAACGACGAACATCTTTTTGGGAAATTGGGGATTTTGTTTTTCTGTTCTTCCGCTGCGTATGTGATGTTACCTCCAAGATTTCCCAACAACATTCACTTTTGAATTGCCCCGACTTCTTGCATTTGTAACAAATTATTTGGTCATTTTTAAGTTTATTTTTGTTTTTAATGTTATGTTTAGCTTTGTTCTTTTTTATGAATTTTTTAATTTTTTTTGTTAGAAGTACTAAGTCGTCATCATTATCATCATTATCCTTGTTATTCTTTGGAAGGTTGTTCTCAAGTTCTTCATGTGCATTTCACGTCATTTCGTAGATTATCAAATACCCGATATATTCTTTGAGTGGAAAGTTATTCATGTCCTTGGATTCTTGAATTACAGTTACTTTAGGATTCTAACTTTTTGGAATGGATCTTAATATCTTGTTAACAAGTTCAAAATTAAAAAAACTTTTATCAAGTGCTTTTAGACTATTGACGACATTTGTAAACCGAGTCATTATGGCCTACGTCCACTTCTGATTCCTCTTCCATCGAGGTCACCGGTGTCCACTAATGGTCTTCCTTCAATAGGCAAAGATCAACTACCTTCTTACAAAGCTTTCTATTTTTCATGGGTTTAGGAAACAACCCTTACAAGCCTCACATCTCTTCTCGAATGATTATAAAGCTAAAGAAATATGACTCTTAGCACTTTTACAATACTTTTACACCCCAATACTTAAAGATTTTTTCACACTTTTCTATTTTTTTTTTGTTACCCTTTTATGCAGAAATGAGTGGGGTATTTATAGGCCCCAAAGGTTTCAAAATTAGAGCCAAAAAGTGTCTCATCCCAGATTTTCGGGTACTAGCGATACCACCGTTTGACACTCTAACACTGGGCGGTACCATCACCTAGTTCGGTAGTACTACCGCCTAACAGAGCCTCAAAGAGTGGGCTCTAGCGGTACCACTGCTTAACAAGGTGGTACCACCGCATGGTAGCATTAACTACAGGTACTACCACCGCCCAGATCACTTGGGAGGCTGAGCCTTAAGCAGTTCCACCGCCCACCCTAGGCGATGCCACCGCTTGGCAAGGCTCCAAGTGGTCGAGTTGGCCTTCCATCCAGCCCAACTCAACCCAATTTTGGACCTAGTTGGCCCCTAACTGAGTTAGTGAGATTATCTCCCAATCCTAACTCAATATAAGTTCTAACTAAGACAATTAAGGCATTACTAAGCAATCTTTATCTGGTATATCAATCATTCTTCTGGCGAAGTCTCGATGAACTTCCGATAAACTTTCGACATGCTTTTGGCAAACTCCCGATGAACTCTTGGTGAACTCTCAATGAACTCTCTACGAGCTCCCGATGAACTCTCGGCGAGCTTTTGGTGAACTCCCGATGAATTCTTGGCGAACTCCTAACGAACACTCGGTGAGCTCCCGACGAGCTTTTGGCACATCATCCGAATCTTCGTCATATCGTCTGATCTTTGACTCCAGCTCAACATCTGCTTTATGTCTTATTTATTATTGTAGTCAATCTTGCAATACTTATCTCAACATATAGATTAGATCAATAATTTATTAATTGATTCTATAATCAAAATCTGAGATTCAATACAAAATGATCTCAAAAATACGCTGAACATGGGGGCTTCGAAGGTAGATATAGGCCCAATATTCATTTAGCATTTTCATCGAATAAAAAATGGACACACTAGGAGATTCCAAGGTATCAAAACTTCATCTGTCTCAATGCCACTTTGGACTCAACCTTCCGAGTGTTACATGATAAAAACACAAAATAAAAATACTAACAATAAACAAAAATAAGACTAACAGTAGTGGTTTTTGCCTCGTACAGGCTATTCAAGGAAAATACTAAAAATACAAAAATATAACGAGAAACAAGAATCATAGACAAGTATCATAACACCTTGTTTACATTGCTCTATAACATAATAGTGATGAGAAGGCATAAGGAAAGGTTGGCTCCTTTAAATAGGAGGCACTGCTTGCCTACTCATCCTTCTTGCAATAGGCATCCATCCGATGATAAAGGAAAGGTTGCTGTATCACCTCCTAAACCATCTCTACTAACACCGATATCTCTTCACCCTCTCCATAACCTTTTTTGCACCTCTCTAGAATCTTGATCAAAAGGTGGTTCTCGAGTCAAAACCTTCTCCCTCGTTAATTCTTTGGCTTCGATGATTGCCTCTAAGGCTTGTTCGTACATTCGTACAAAGCCATTATTGGGTTTCAACCACGAGGTCTGAGGCCTTTCACAAGGTGGTGACGGATGGTGCTTTATAAGAAGAAGATCCTCTCTATGGAACACGAGCTAGAATGGACCCACCCTCGTGGAGAAGAAAGGGCAAATCTCAATTCTTGGCTAAATAGGGAAGTCTAAACTCTTTCCTTGCCTCTATTCATCAAAAAAACCAAAATGAAAAACAGAACTGAGAAGACTAGTACTCCAGCTTTTCCAATTCTGCTCCATCTAAATGTCACTCAACTTTATTTCCTGGAATTATATAGAACGATAAAAGAACAATGGTTTGAACAAGTTTTTAGTCTTATTAGAACATACAATCTATCTCTTATCATGTTATTTAAACATTCAATCTGAAACGTTTTCAGTGTCTAGAAGCTAGATCTCTTCCAAGTTGCTCTAGTTAGTAAATAATCTATAGCACTAAATATAATCATTCAATAAAATGGTAAAATCCATTTTCTCCTCTCTGTAATTTATGCTAGTAATATTTCCATACATCAAAACTACTCTGGTGACAATTAATGTCTATGGACACTTCATTTGTTTCTTGGTTGTTTTGTCGAGATGTGAATTGTATTTCAAGTAATATCAATAAAATTGGGGGTTGTTTATTCTCTCTCTCTCTCTAGTTTTATCTGAGATTTTTTAGAATTTCTATCTTCTTGGGACCTATTTGATTTGGGTTTTTATGGATTCACGTTTCACATCACTTTGGTCATTCTCATATTTTTGCTATAGTGGATGTTTTTTGTAATGAGTTGTTCTTCTCATTCTAGGATAATATCACTGTATCGCATCTCCCTTAGATATCCTTAGACCACTCCTCCCATCTCATTAAATTAGAAACCCCTCCAATAAGGAATCCCAAGCCTAAACTTTTTAAATTTGATGTTTATTTGTTTGATTATACTAAGATTTGCTTCATTATCAACAATATTTGGACTTCATTCCCTGTTATTAGTGATTCCATACAATCTCCTGGTCACGATCTAGACTATAATCTTAAATCTTTAATAATAAACTCTCTACTCCATAAAGCCAACTTCACTTTGAACGGTGGTCTTGATTTAAGATCAAATAAGATTGAGAGGAAGGTGATCTTAATACAAAGGTTTTCCACGATCATGCCTCATTGAGACAGAGGCACAACTTCAATTACCACATCAAATCGGAAAATGGTGAACATTTATGATATCTATTTCATTATATTCTCTATTACATTAGACTTGAAAAAAGTTATGGACTCAATGGTTAATATAGAGTTCTTCAAATCTGTGACCCACCATTAAAGATAATATTCTTTTAGCCTTCATTGCTTCCACTCAACCTCCATCATTGCCCCACTAAACCTATATTAAACCCTTGTTTATATTCCAGAAATATATAGTCCCTATCTCATTAGTAACTTCAATACTATGCAATATGATCTATAAGTTAGATGTGAATGTTCTGGCTAACTTACACCTCTACTCTGTACACTCATTTCACAAGAGCAATCTATCTTTGATAAAAGTAGAAAAATTCATAATAATTGATTTATTATCAATGAGCTTATCCATTCCTTGGATCATCACTTCAGGGGCAAAGCTCCCATAATTCATCAAAGTTGACATTCAAAAAGTCTTTCAAACTTGTTTCAAAGGCGATTGAAACTTGCTTGACTAAAATGATTTTTCCAGCTACTCATTTATTAGTTGAATCATCTGTTGTATCTCTTCTCCTTCCATCTCGTACCTAATTAATGTAGATATTTCCCTTGGTTTTCTGTCTTCTAAGAGTATCTGCCAAGGGAATCCTATACATCCTTATTTATTTATCTTAGTACAATAAATTCTTTCCCCCCTTCTTTCCCATAATGTCCTTGCTAACAAAATAAATTTCTTAAAAATCAAATACATAGATAAAAATTTCTCATTTACTATTTGCAGATGACCACTAATAACAAATCATATTTGAATATTCTCTAGATCTTTGAACTATGCATTATACTAACTACCTGTTCAAATCAGCTATATTCTTTCAAAAGACTATCCAACCTCCATTAAACTTAACATCTACGATATTTTTAGAATTTGTAAAGGTTTTTAATCAACCATTCTTATTAATGTTATTATCAACTCCATACCAACTTACACTCTTCTTAATAGCTGGGTTTTGGACAAAATCCTTGGACATATGATGGATGCTTCAAGAAAATTCTTTTGAGGCTCATCTTCATCCAACTCCAAACTAAACCTAATAAATTAGAATATCATTACTAAACCAAAATGCCAGAGAGAACTTGGGTTGAGTGATTTTTTTACTTTCAAGAGAGTTATCTATACCAAGAGACCCTTTCCCCTCCTCAATAGTGATAGCATTCTCTAAGTTAACATTCACCATGCCAAATATAATCCTTTTCACCCTTAGACCAACTCAACCACATCTACTTCCTCTGTCTAGAAGAAGTATTGCTAATCTCCACTTTGATCTCAAATGAGGATTTTTCATATTAATCAAAAATAGTAGATCCGCTTACATCTTGATCGATATTTTGATCTTCACTTTGGCTTGAGATTATATCATTCAATAAATGGTCTATTTTATAAATATCAATACTTTATCTCATGTCATATATGTTTCCGATTTAATATTTAACTACTCTTAGAATTCCTTACTCTTGATTATCAACATTCTTTATATTCATTTGGCCCACTGTAATAATGATGACCACTTCATTTGGACTCCTCGACTACTCTGAGGCTCTATCAGTGCCTATCAAAACATTTGCAATGTCTCCTTTGATATTTAGCCTCTTTGGTTTAATTTGAAGGGATACGACGACATCTGAAAGTAGCTTCCAGATTCAACTACATCTTTATTGAAATTGACTCTTGGCTTATAATTGGATCTCTTTCATCATGCATAGCCAACTTGAAAGTTATCACATTTGTAAACTTTGACATGATTCATATTTTCTTTGGGTACCATTTTCTAATACAGTTTTGAATCTCTTTATATCTCACTTGGGAGACATCTTCTCATGAATTAACCTTTGGTACCAAAGAGTGTAGCTTGAGGAAGGCACCAGCCTCCCTCACTCTTCCACATCTTGTATTCTTTCTCTTCTCTAATTCACCTATAGTTATGCACACATATATATACTTGTGACAATTACTATTTTGTAATGTGATGCTTCCTTTAACCTTGTACATAGCTCAGCAACAACTGGATTTATTTTCAAATCTCTAGAAGCTCACATCATTGCGGTAGTTTGTCTCCCTCTACAAGTCTCCAGTCTGACCATGGCTGAAGTTGCTGCAATACTAAATTTGCTTAGTCTCTTTCTTTGCACCATCTCATTAGTTATTTGGATGTTGTCAACAGCATCAAGGACATCAACCTCCATGGTAAACACTAATTTAGAATGCTCTAAGTTCCCAACATTTCCTGTGTTCTTAGAGATCTAAATGTAAATGCCCATTTTTAGCCCCTTTTTTCTTTTCCGGGAGAATTTACTTAGTCTTAATCTTTTGGAGGAGCTATTCCTTTGCTCCTTACTTCGTTATTCTAACTAATTTATAGTTTTTCTTTCCTTCAAAATACCACTTGTAAAACCCATACATGTTTGTTACCCGATCACTAAAATAGTAATGTTGAAACTTAAATTGATATTATTTGGGCAAATTATAGGCAAAAATCCCCTTGATAGGGGATTTTTAGATCCCAAAATGCTCTTTATAAGGTAGAGCAAAAAAGAAATTTGTTTTTCACTGATATTTTTATATAGGTTTACAGTGTTTTTTTATTTTGGCTTAGAGCGTTTTTATGAATATACAAAAAATATCTATAATTGACACGTTTGAAACTCCTTAGATTTTATTATATATTGAGTCTTTTCTTTATTTTTATATAAGCTTAATGTTTTTGTATAGATTAGTAAAAAATACTACTACTTTAATTGAAAATGTTATAACTACCATATAAGTTAATTTTTTTATTTTATATATCTATGTTTGGATGATTTTTCTAGAAAATACTACCACCTCTTTTTCTTTTTCTCCAACAATGCCCTTGATTTCAAAAATACCCAAAATACCCCTCAAAAGTTTTTTCACATATTTATTTTTTTAATCAATTTTCAACTGTTATAGTGTTTCTATTTGGCTTGTCTATAATGTTTTTAATAGCATTTATATTGTTTTATTGATGTATTAAAAAAATGAAGATATTGTGTATTTTTTATGATCATTACTTATAGATGATTACAATATCATATTCATGTAGCTAGTTTGGTTGAGATTAGAAATCTACTTAAATTATTTATAATATTATTATGTATATTTTATAGTGTTTTTGCTGTGGTGGTCAAAACACTATAATAGGCCAAAAAAAAAAATTGAGAGATAATTTAAACATTTTTCAAATTAAGGGTACTATTTTAAAAAAATGAGTGGTCAGATATCAAAATATAAATATTTGCTAGAAAATATTGCCCTTTATGTTACATAGTATGATATGTTAATTTATATTGTATTTTGAGCTTCCGTTTATTTTTGTATATACTTATAATATTTTTTTTATACTTTCAAAAGAAATATAATTTTATTTAAAATTATAAAAACCAAACTGGTTTTCCTTATCGATGAATCAAGGTCAAAGTCTTTTTGGTTTATAAGAGGCATTTTGGAAGAACAGAAAATTTAAAAAATATATAAAAATGTAAGGACATTGATGGAGAAAAGGACTTCAACCCACGCTTTTCTCGAGAATTCGTTCATATTATTTTTAAAAGTATATTAATTTATTAATAATGACAAAAATCTTAGAAATATATCAGATATTCATACAAGAGTTTATATCTGTTGGTGTCGTTCGACGTCGAGCATGGAAGATGGATGAACAATTCAAATTGTAGAACAAGAACAAAAACTTCTCGATCAATTATTCCCCACCAAAACATCGCCCCCATCCCCCCCGTTGTTTCCAACACCAGCACAGTCAACTCAGTTTTTGGTCAACCGTGACCGTCTGATGAAAATGAAATCACAATGTGTCCTCCTGACCACACCCTCCTTTGACCACCCCATCGATCTCTCGCTTCTTATTCTTTTCAGGCGGAGCAGAGTAGCGTAGCAGCCAGAGAAGCCGGTAGAGAAGGCAAGGATGCCGCCTTCCGCGCGCGCCGAGCCCGGCAATGTCGTCACCCTCAACGTGGGCGGCCAACTCTTCCAGACCACCCCGCAAACCCTCGCCCTCGCCGGCCCCGACTCTATCCTCTCCTCCCTCGCCTCTTCTCTGCCTTCTTCCTCCTCCGTCCCCTTCATCGACCGTGACCCCGATCTCTTCGCCGCCCTCCTCTCTCTCCTCCGCACCGGCCGCATCCCCTCGCGAGCCACCGCTGCCTTCGACCACGACGACCTCCTCGCCGAAGCCCGCTTCTACGCCCTCCACCCCCTCTTCGTTTCTGCTCTCTCCAGCCACGCCCTCTTCGATGCCTTCGCCCTCCGCCGTTCCCTCCTCCTCCCCCTCCCGGGACGCGACACGTGCTCCGCCCTCGCCCCCTCCCCCCTCGACGCCTCCCTCCTCGTGGCCCACGGTGGCAAGGTCTCCTCCTTCGACCCCTATCTCCGCCGCCGCGCCACCGTTCTCACCCCGCTCCCCGCTGTCGACTCCCTCCTCGCCCTTGGACCCCTCGCCGCTGCCGGCGCCGCCGACTTTCCCGGCCTCCACCTCCTCGACCTCGGCCACCCCGGGGGCCCCGTCCGCCACGTCCTCCGCTGGTGTCCCCACCCCTCCGCAACCGCCGCCGCTGTCCAGGCCATCGGCTCCTCTCCCGACCTCCTCTTCTGCAGCTTCGAGTCATGCCGGAGGAACGCTAGCGCGATCCTCGCCTTCGACCTCACCACCTTCCAGCCCGTCACAGAGATCGCCCGCCGCGAGATCTACGGCGCCGAGCTGGACTCCGCGATCCCGGCAACGAAGCTGCAGTGGGTTCCGGGATCCAACCTGCTCATGGCCGCCGGATCCCATGGCAGCCCTTCCGGGCTGTTGGGCGACATCCGGCTATGGGATGTGAGGTCCGGCGAAGCGATCTGGGAGCTGAAGGAGAAACACAACTGCTTTGCCGACGTCACGGTATCTGATGGCCTGTCGGCGATGTTCAAGGTGGGGATAAACTCGGGCGAGGTTTTCATGGCGGATATGCGGAAACTGAGCTCCGAGGAGCCATGGATTTGTATCGGGGACGGTAGGAGGCCGGCGACAGGGAAGAAGGAAGGGGGCGGGTGCCGAATCGAAAGCTACGGGAGGCACGTGTTCTGTAGCAGAGGAGGGGATGTGGAGATGTGGACGGAGGTGGTGATGGGGTGTCGGAGGAGGGGTGAGGACGGGTTAGAGAGCGAGAGGGTGATGAGGATGAACTTGATGGGAGGGACGAAGGACGGGGGAGGGAAGAAGATAAACATGTTGGGGTTTGGAGGGAACAGAATGGTGGTGGCGAGGCAGGAGGAGCAGTGCGTGGAGGTCTGGGAAAGCTCGCCTAGGAGTTGATGGGCTTGCAAAAAGGCAGAATTCTAATGTTGAGTTGTCGGTGTTCTTGTTCGTCGTTTGTCGATGGTTTTTCTACATTAAGATTAGAAAATGTTGCAAATGTGAAGATCGCAAGAAGGCAGAATTCTCATGTTGAGTTGTTGGTGTTCTTGTTCGTCGTTTGTCGATGGTTTTTTTACATTAAGATTAGAAAATGTTGCAAATGTGAAGATTGCAAGAAGGAAGAATTCTAATGTTGAGTTGTCGGTGTTCTTGTTGGTCGATGATTTTTTTACATTAAGATTAGAAAATGTTGCAAATGTGAAGATTGCAAGAAGGAAGAATTCTAATGTTGAGTTGTCGGTGTTCTTGTTCGCCGTTTGTCAATGGTTTTTTTACATTAAGATTAGAAAATATTGCAAATGTGAAGATTGGATCGAATATGTACATATTCATGTAGCAAATGCATTTTTGTTGCATTCAGAAAAATGCTTCGATTGGGAAAGACAAAGGAAGAAACCTCTATCAAGTAGGTGCTGATTGGGTAATGACTCTTTCTACCATCTGAAATGATTTAGATGATGCGGTTGTGAGTCTGAAGCCTTTTTGCATCGAGGCCTTACTGTTTTTGGTTAATATGGAATGGCGCTGATATGGAACACGCAGGCGTGTGCGTGTTTTTTCCTTCTTTTCTTTATCGCTACTCGGAGCATGTTATGTTGTTGGACTGCATCTTTGTGAAGTGTTTTCTCTCTTTCTGTGTTTACATCTCGTCTTTGCGAAGTTGAACCACGGGAGATATCTGGGTTTGTTTGGTTGAAGAGATGGAAGGAAATCTTTCCACATGTTAGCGTTTTTAAAATAAATATTATACATACTCTTCGGTTTAACCATTAATTGTCAAATTCTCTTCACCGAGTCCGAGTCCGAGTCCCAGTGATGTGGCTGCCTTTATCTTTGATGGGCACATCTACACGAACAAGTTCGTGCCCGCTCAATCGGAGACCCAATTAGATATCTAATTGCCTAAGCAATTCTGTATAGATGTTGATCTATCTTCACCTGTCATCAATCAATCACTATACCGCGAAGTTAATCCGTGACGTGGCATTAAGAAAATGGATAGCATACCAGATGCTTGAACCCCACAACCGTGTGATGTACAAGGGAGAATCTACAAGAAATAGCTGTGTCGCTGAGGAGTTTGTTTCTTGAAAAGTGCACGAATTTGGGCCATGAAAATATTTGCTCGTGGGTTTGTTGGTGGAAACTTGCCTACGTAAATTTTATATATGACAGGAGTATCGTTTTATCTGTGCCACATATGCATCTACAGCAACACAAAGGATTAACGACCCCTCTTCCGGGCTTACATTAATTTTGAGAAACAATGCTTGTTTAGCTTTTGTCTGGCCAACCTATCTTTTTGGTATCCAAATTGCAAGGTGACTAAACTGGCTCCAATAATAAACCAATCACACACCACTATTCTCTTCAATGGCAGTTTTTGGTGTTTGTTTTTGTCTTGCAAGAATGCCAACAACTGATTTCTATTCTATGAGCTCCAAATCTTGTGTGGATACTGGTTAGTGTATATCTAGGTGTGACTTGATATTCACTGTCACCGACTTTAACAGCCAGAGGAACTAATACGGTAACAAATTTGGATGAAGAATGAGAACATTAGGGAATGGAAAACAGATTCGTGACCATGAATTTTGCTGGTTTCTCATTAGTTTTGATGGCTGTCATGGTGTAGAACATAGGTGCAGTCTTGTTATCATCTAGCATCCTAGTTTAACTGTTAAACAAACTATATTTTGATATCATAAAGTTCCAGTACTTCCTTGAAAACAAGATGATCAGTCATAAATTTAATTTAACTGAATTTGCCTAGATCACCAATCATCATAGTGATATTCGTCAATAGATCCGATAATATTTATCCACAAGCATCAATCCTCTTGCGACCCACTAATAGTCAACAAACAAAGAAGCCCAAAGACAAACATGCAAGACAAGCGACAGGAAAAGTATTATCATCAAGAGAAACAATGGAACAATTGATCATACAACTTGAGTAAGTTATTGTGAAAGCAAAAGGCGAGGCACCAGTCCATGAACAGTAAACAACAATCTGGTATTGAAGTTTAAAATTCCTACAGAAATGTGGCATCAAATGTGATATTCTCTAGAACAAAAAGACCCTAAAATTCATAAAGAAATTTGGCATCAAATGTGATCTTCATGTAGGATGGATGACAAGAAGCATCATACACATTAAACTGTTTCTCTCTAGAAAACCCTAAAAGATTGCAGAAACCAGAAAAAAGAGTCATTTTTTGGTATATGTGGTGGTGTCTGGCCCAATATCATGAGATCCTGTATTGACATAGGGCCCTCTAAAAGTAGCCTGAGGTGGCAGAGGCTTTGAAGCATCAATTATGGGTTTACTTCTTGATGTCCTTCAAAAAAATAAAACACTGGTGTAAGAAAAAGGTCATTGTAAAATCTTAGCTTCAGCAGAATCAAAAAAGAAACAAGTCCTTGTGAAACCTTATTGTTTCACTTACGCGAGGAAGAATGGAAATAATAAGCCAGCTGCTGCAAAGGCCAGCAAGCCTGTTGCAAGTGCCACATTACGTAAACGAGACATCAGATTGACTGAAACTGGACAAAAGAACAAGAAATTATGTGATTTACATCAGCAAGAGAACAGTCTTGATAAGATGATAGAACAGCAGATAAATGGGTTCTACTTCTCCATGTCAAAATCATTCCACGATAGGTGGATCACTTCCATTAAAAAGGTTCTACTTCATGTCAAAATCATTCCACAATAGGTGGATCACTTCCATTAAAAAGGTTCTACTTCATGTCAAAATCATTCCACAATAGGTGGATCACTTCCATTAACAATAAATTGGTTCTACCTCTCCATGTCAAAATCATTCCACAACAGGTGGATCACTTCCATTAACAATACTTGTCAAAACATCACAAGGAAACAAGCATGACAGCACACATCCTTACCAACTTTTACAAGAGGCAAACTAGACATTAGGCATGTCAAAGGCTAAATCTCCATCTCCTGAACAATCAACTTGATGACAACTTGATGCCCAAATGTTTCATTAATGGAACTTTTTACATGGTTACCCTAAATTCTTTTCAAATTCTTAACACATTATATTGGGATCCTTTGTGGCATCAAAGTACTTTAATATAAAAAAGATCCACAATAGAAGTGAAACTCCTGAACGCTGCAAGGGTGCATTTGAAAATTTTCTAGTGATTCACCAGTGAACAGAAATTGAAAAGAAACATTCTAAGATGCACCTAAATCAAGTCAGATCTCTGTGTTTGGTCATCATGTCCAGTATTCTAAAATGCAGTTGTATTACTCAACCTTTAGTATATCGCAGATAGGGGGCAAAAGAGTTTGAGTTAACAGCTTGCCACACCTAAAGAAGTTCATTAACCAACTGAATCGGTCCACATCAAAATCAGATTAATGAATTGTAGTGCCTATCAATTCATATAGAACTTAATTATTAAATATATTTAGGTACTTATTTCATCAGAAAAGTAGTTTGCCACAGCTCACATGACATAGTTTGCAGGAACTTCTATATCAGCCATCAAGGTCCTCGTATATAAATGTAGATATTCATCCATGTGTGTTACCAACTGATGGTTACACCTCGTCGGATATTGGTTGTCCATCCATTTTGGAGGACGTAGTCAAGTCGATCCATTTCAACAATCCACAGTTCCGTCAATCCAATTGCAATAGAGGTCACCAAGGTGCCCCACCTTGACCACGCGCACTTCTGAAACAAGAGTTGCAAAGCAAGGAGAGAAAAGAAAGGGGATCAGGGATTGACTAAAAACCCCATTTGATGCTCAAGTCAGAGGTCATCCTAGAACAAGCTACGTGAGCTCATAGCTGAAGGAATAAAAAGAGAGAAGGCTAAAGGTCTTATCGATTCCCCTTTCTAGAGCTCATAGCTGAAGGAATAAAAAGAGAGAAGGCTAAAGGTCTTATCGATTCCCCCTTCTATGGGGATGGGAGTCCTTGGAGTGGGTTGGCAACTCTTTTTCTCCTTCCTCCCTTAAGAACTAAGAAGTCCTCTATTTTGATAGCGAAGTGAGGGAGATACCTACATATGTATCCATCTATCACTCCCTCCCACCTTTGTGTGTATGGAGACCAGCTTCTTATAAGGAGGCAAGTATCGCTAGTGTGTCAAGAAATCACGATGCATAGCCAAGAAGAGTCATTGTCAACTTGTACAGCGCTATGCGGTATCCTTTATGGTTCGCAACCCACCTATTATATCATGAATGAGAACCGAGACTCCTTTAACATGAGGGGTTAGTTTGGCAAAATTTCATCGCTACTCTAAAGATGAGGCCATGTGGTCCGCGGAGTCTTAGCTTGAGAGTATTATTAAGGATCGCTCACCTAGGTGCTCAAGAGAGGCGAGACAAGGAGTGAGGGTGTAATAATAAGCAATTTAATGGTTAGATTAGTATTTTTATTACTTAGGATGACAAAAGGGTTTAATAATATTATAGGGGCAATATTGGAAAAAAGTTAGGTTTTCTACTTAAGGAGCCCAACCCTATTTTTCTCTTTTCACCTTGGACACGTGGAGGTGCCATTGTTGGTGGTGGCGACTCACCCTCGTCAAGATCAAGAAGCCCTAGATCTAGAGACGAAGAGGAGAATCACCAAGGGATCGGGTAAGATCCATCATTTTTTCATCCTTTTTTTGTTTTGTTATTGATGTTATCAAAACATAGATATGACATTTATGGTGCTAGCTATGATGCAACTAGAAATCCGCATTCCATCTTACAAAAATTTGGTGTCAGCAACGTTTTTTTTTTTATAGAGGTTTCTAGATGTAATCAAAGATCATAGTAGCTTTTGCCATGTCACACAGAAAAGAAAACTCAAGATAGTTGGCATGTTCCTTTGCAGCCAACAACAAGATGCATGTAAAAAAAAAACACTTGCCAGATTCTCTTAGAAGCATTTTTGTAGTTTATTAAAAGCATTCCATTCTTTAACTTATATAGTTTATTATAAGCACTACCTTCTTTGACTCTTGTAGTTTATAAAAAGCACTTCTATAGCATGTAATAGCAAGATGCATGTAAGCACTTGTTGGATCCTCTAGGACTATAATCTGTGTTGATGCTTAAGTCCCTCTATAGTTTATTATCTATTAACAGCTTGGTACATTTTTTCTATTGATTTGTGTTCTCTGTACTGCTTCCTTCTTTGACTTGTCCAATTCTATTGAGTAAAGAAATGGATACAGATTCTTTTATATGATATAGTTTAGCTCAACTTAAGAGTTTCTTCCCTATGCATGGTCTTGAATTTAATGCAAGTGGTCTACAAGAGACATCATCATGAATAATAATTTTTATTACCAAGCATAACAACTGAACAAGATTCCTTCCGAGAAGCTAGCATGTTTCTCCAATTGTACAATTTAGGGAACTCTCATTCTGTGTTCAACAATATTCTTTGCTTTTAACCACTGTCTAGTCTTTCTCCATCCCTTTTCTCACATTATTTTTCTTGTCGATGTTTTACAAGTTGTAACATATGCTTAATTTGCACAGCCCTTAGGATAGCAACAATCTCCTCATGCATCCGATTATTTTAGTTAGAAGTTCCTTAAGCTGCTCTAATCTCCATAAGCACCTGAACTTAATTTAATCATAGTTGGGCTCACAATAAGGTTTGCATGTAGAATTGCTTCTGAATTTTTCATGAAGATCACTATGAGTCAGTGTCTTTTGTGGAGTTCATGAAATGATTAAAGACATATACATGTATATATAGAATTAAGCAAACAAAGATGCATATATATATATAATAAATATGATTAATTAATCAATTAAGGAAAAAATAATAAATATTGAAAAAGGGTAAAACCAAATATAAAGAGAAAAGGTAAAATTTCTTTTTATGGTCATTGTATAATTAAATAATCAAATGTTTGAGATAAGTGACACGTTGACCTGAATAGGTGTTTTTAAAATCAGGATAAGCATGCATTTCTATTTCTTTGATATGACAAAGTAGGCTTTGCTTTAAATATGATTCATGTTTTTAATACTTGTACCATGACATGCTTCCATGATGTGTTAGTCATTAAACCGTTGTCCATATATGATTGTTTCAATCATGAAATTTTTATTTTAGTTATAAATTAATATATGTGAAAATGCATGTCTTTATAGCAAGTAGCAAAGAAGACAAGTGGTAACGTTATATATGTATTTATATATTTTTAAGTTAGTTCTCATTAATTCTACTAAAAGGGTTTATACCTCATTGTGGATTCCAAGAGTGGTAAACCTTTGGACTGATGAAGGGATGGCGTTTAAGTCCACCGAGGCAGAGACACTGAGGTAGTATGAGTGAAACCTAGTAGTAGCCTTGTAAGGGGAACTATAAAGAAAATATGTTATCAGATGTTATCTTCTCATAAGAAATGTGCCCATGGGTGGTAAACCCGTGACTCAAAACCTAGGATGGAGTTTAAGTCCACCAAGGATGTTGTCCACAGAGTAGGATTTGATTCTCTCGGTTTAGTACGTACCTGGCAGTCTAATTATTGTATTTTCTGAAAGGAATATGAAAAGTATATGATATATGATATAAGCAAAATAAAGAAAGAAAAAGGTAATGCAGCAATACATGAATATAAGTACACAATGAATGTGATGAGTTTGAGTTTTTTTCTTTATTCTTACACTTAGTGATTTAACTCTATGAAATGCATATGATATTATTATTATTTTTATTGTTTTTATTTTTAATGTGATATGAATAGTTATGTTTGAATTTTTACTTATCCGCCCTATAAGGGAGGCATGTGCACTTATTAAGTATTTGTGGTAAATAGTCATCCCACTCTTGTTTATTTTATTCTATGCCTATGATAGGACCAGCTTTAGATATAAGGGCAAATCATGAACTCCACACAAGCATGAATGAAACTGTTGATAATCATGAAGTAGCAGTGACCAAATCAAATGAATGGGTCCAGGACTTCTATTAAAAAGCAAATATAGAAGTAGGAAATTGTTAGGGAACATATGTTAGCAGACTTGTTACTTGCTTTTCATTTTAATTGTTTTTTTTTTTTGTTGAAACTCAGATTATGTTAGTTTAGGTTGCTATCAACTATAATTATGAATGTTTAGCTATCGTTGTGTGGCATGACAGGTTAATGTAACATATTATATATGTACACCTTGAATTCCCTTGGGTTGTGCTACCTGAGGTTAGACTCAAGTTAGCCCAATCCGTAGACATTCAGTGGGATCAATCTAATCCCTGGTTCCGGGGCATGATAGAGGGCCTCAAGTTGGTGTAGGTGGTTGATTTAAAATGGGTGCAACCCAGGCACATGCTTGAATTAAACCAAGCTTGGGTTCGACTTGGGCTTGATGCAGTTGATTCGGCTGAACCATTTCAGCCAACTACTACTGATCTGGGACGATCTTGCGGAGTTCAAATTGGACTCCAATCCAATCAAACTGGACTCCAATTCGATCCCAATCAAATCAAGAAAAAATAAAGCCCAATCTCAACCTTTAAACCAGATTGTAGCCCATCTGAGTCATGTCTAATCTCAACCACTGAAGCAAGGGGCAACTAATCCAAGCAGCTGCACATCAGCACACAATTTAGCAAGTCCTAGTCCAAGTAGGACTCGAGCCCCAACAAAGATGGATGGCCAGAACAAAGTTGCAAGGTACGAGACGTGTGCAACTCCTTGTGCGCCTAGGAATACCTCGTCACCCAATCTCAAACGGGTCCTGATTTCCTCATGATTGTAGCCAATCGCCCAATCTTAAACGAGTCCCAATTTCTTCATGATTCTAGCCAATCGCTGCCACTTAAGGACGGAAATCGCAGCCTTGAACACATGGAGAAAAGAAGCCAGCCCCATGAGAAGCCAAGTCATGAGAGAAAATCAGCCTTCTTCCTCCCGTCAATGCCTTGCAGCAGCAGAATTCTACTGCAAAGAGAGATACTTTCTGTCTACGGCCACCAAGGATCCTTCCTTTAGTTGTCGTAAGATCCCTCAACCAATAGTCAATCTAGAGCCTGCTTTAGTCGAGAGAACCAGAGGAGAAAGCAGAGGAGGCACCACTGCCCAGAATCAGGCTAGCGTCCCTGTTTCAGGTTGCCAACTAAGATTTGACCTCTTCGGTTTTTTTATCGATGGGAGAAAAAGCAATAAGAACTCATAGCTGACGGAATAAAAAGAGTGAAGGGAAATATACTAGAATAAGATGAAGAAGGGAGGTTTTCATGTTCTCCCTTCTATTGGAATGGAAGTCCTTCAAGTAAGTTGGTGACCCTCTTTCTTTTTCTTCCTCCCTTTGGGTGCTGAGAAGTCTTCTCTTTTGATAAGGGAGCAAGAGAGATGTGTATCTGTATCTATGTTTGTTTGTATCCATCTCCTCTCCCTCCCTCCTCCCTTTTGCTTGTACAAAGACAAGCTTCTTATGAGGAGGTGAGTTTAGTAGGCATCTCATGGAATTGTGGTGTTAGTGCTTAGATAATATGGTGTTGAGGGATACCCTATGTGGTTCACGTTGTCCTATTGTGGAGCAGTTAGTCATAATGTACTAGTGATCCCACACACGTGGCTAGTCATGGTGTCACATCGTCTTTCGATCTGAAATGCAAATGCACTCACTATGTTGGGTTGGCCAATCAGGATGGAACTCAAACCATATCTCACAGACATGGAGAGAAAAATGGTTGATCCAAATTACTTTGGATTGATGGTGAACTTGTATTCGAGTTGCCATACAATAACATCCTATGCAATCATGATATTATGTCTCAGATTGACAATAAAGAAGAAGAAAATAAATAAAAATCATCATATTGCAAGAAAAAAATAGCATCATCCACAAGGAAAAAAGATTATTTTATAGAATCATCTTCTTAAAAAAAGGAAGAGCATCGTGCAAAGAAAGAATATTATTTTACAGAATAATTCTGGAAGCTTATCATTTCAAAAATGACTACATACAATATATTTAATCATCTTGATACGATTTCATTTTCTCCCTTTTTAATTACTCCTGTTTTCTTGTATTTGGGCCATATATAAAGAGGTCAAGAATTATAATGCAATTATCAGTCTTTGAATGAATAAGAATGATATTTCCCACATAATGTGTAAGTGGTGCGAGCCATAGTTTTTCCAACGTAAGTTAAAGGATGTGAGTTAGAGGACTTTGAGCAAGTCCAAAATTATCCCTCATCTCTCTCCTCTCCTCTCCTAAGCCAACTTGCAACTAAGACCTATAGATTGACCTCTTAACAACTTAAGCCAACTAGAAGGATGTCTCAAAGCTCTCCTCCTTGACCATCTTGGTACGTGTTGAATTTTATTACTCATTCTTTATTGCTTAAATTAATATTTCTTGAGATCGGGTTTTCTAGCTTCCTCGGAGGTGTGTCACAATGCTACAAAGGCAGATCTACCGATCGCGAAGAAAGGGATGCAGATGCGAGGCGACGGATAGTAGGGCCATAAGCATGATAGCGCCATGGTACAGCAGAGGCGGGACTTCCGTGAAGTCATCGATCCCTTCCTCTCATGGAGGAAGAGTGCATGATCGTTAAAGGGGCCGAGGAGGTGGAGAATGCGGAGGCAAACTCCAAGTACCGAGATAAGGCTGAAGGGCAGAGGCCAGGGAACTTCGTAAGACCGATGTCAACGAGCTTCTCATTAAGATAGCTGAAAGTGGAGGACTTTAGGTCGATACAAGAGTGTACGACCAAGGAACGAAGTAGGCAGTGCGCGGTGTTGTACCTTTGCTACTCAGTAGAGTTGGCAGCGGGGTTGATGGAGAAGGCAGTACAATCCCAGAGGCGACCAAAACTATTATAGACTTACTCTAAGTTGGGGTGAAAACTTTTTGCATTCCAGAAGTTCGATGGCATTGAGAAGGTAAATCACAATAGCTAACTCAACGCAAGGGGTGCTAACACTTCGAGTGCTCCAGAAGTGTAAGCAAAGAGCAGGCGAAAGCTACTAACCAACTTGATGCATAGAGTACAACCCTCGAGGAGGCGGACGAAATCAAAGTAACCTTTGCCTTCTCAATTCGTGGCAATGCGATACACACGAATCTAGTCCTGCGAGGGACTATATCATACGAAGGTATGATCGGGAGCTACTAGGAGCTCCACTTCGGTGAACAATACGACAGCAAGAAAGGCTATAGATTCAAGGAGTGAATGTCATGGTATCGCAGAGGCGGGTCTTCCGTGCGTGCATCGAATTCTACATCGGATAAAAGCCTTGGTCATTAACATATGAGGGTTGTGTACCACCGAGGGAGTATACCGAATGCAAGTACCAGTGAGTCCCATAGGAGAGACTTGATCATGCAGAGGTATGATCAGAGCGGTTGAAGAGTTGAACTGCTCCAGAGCTCATATTCGCTTAAGGAAGCTCGATAAGTCAAAGGACAAGGCCGAGTAAACGAACATTACTACCAAGGAAGCTAAGGAGAACAGAATCGGTGCAAACCCTACAACATGATGGCATAGGCCATGCATGGGAGTTATAGTTTGTCTTTCCATCGACCAAGGGGAACTGCTTGGAAAACACAGAAGAGTTGAAGCAGGGGGTCGAAAGGGGCGAGGAAGCGATGAGTCCAGAGGGACTTAGCTACCTAAAACCAAACATCGATTAGAATGAAGGTGGACTCGGAGTATCACAATGCCACAGAGGCAGATCTACCGATCGCGAAGAAAGGGATACAGATGCGAGGCGCGGATAGTAGCGCCATGGGCATGACAGCGCATAGTATCGTAGAGGCGAGACTTCCATGAAGCCATTGATCCCTTACTCTCATGGAGGGAGAGCGCATGGTCGTGAAAGGTGCCGAAGAGGTAGAGAATGCGGAGGCAAACTCCAAGTACCGAGATAAGGCTGAAGGGTAGAGGCCAGGGAACTTCGTAACACCAGTGTCAACGAGCTTCTCATCAAAATAGCCGAAAGTGGAGGACTTCGGGTCGATGCAAGAGTGCACGACCAAGGAACGAAGCAGGCAGTACGCGGTGTTGTACCTTTGCTACTCAGTAGAATAGGTGACGGGGTTGATGGAGAAGATAGTACAATCCCAGAGGCGACCAAAACTATTAGAGAATTACTCCAAGTTGGGATGAAAACTTCTTGCATTCCAGAAGTTCGATGGCATTAAGAAGGTGAATCACAGTAGCTAACTCAACGTAAGGGGTGAAAACACTTCGAGTGCTCTAGAAGTGTGAGCAAAGAGCGGACGACGGCTAGTAATCAGGTCGATGCATAGAGTACAACCCTCGAGGAGACAGATGAAATCAAAATAACCTTTGCCTTTTCAACTCTTAAGAGAATAGACGAAACCGAGTACCCCAATTCTCTTATATATTCAGCAGAGGAGCTCTGCACATATTCAAAGACCATTCGAAGAAACCAAATAAAAGACAATAGTTGCCAAATCCTCACCAATGGTGACCAGGGCCACTAAAAGGAGATTATTCGCTTCATTTCTCAATAGAATGTCCAATCGAAAGCGGAAGTGATGAGAACCTACTTCGAAGTGACAACTAAGTGAAAGAAGAGTCGATGGGCAAATTTTGTGGAGGAAGGACCCAAAAACTTCAAAAGTTTGCGAGGCGATGCTCGTTAAAGCTCCAACAGGCATCCATCCAATTCAAGCGGCATGAGGCATTTGAGAGATTGGCGCATACTAAGGATGGTTTTTTCTTTCATCTGAAGGATCCGCAGGAACCAACAGTGATCAACACAACTTGGCCAACCCTACACTAAAGTCAGAGTCATTGGCGAGTTGAAGCAGCATAGCGGATTAAAAGTTCGACTACTCAACAACAACAGCGGAGAGTAGTTGGGAACCAAGAGGTGCATTGCAGTTGGAGCAGAAAATTAAAGACTCAACAAAGGCAAGGAGTTGTAGCGCTAACAAGGGCTTCGATGAGGACGTCGAAGGAATAAGTGGGGGAGAATGTCATGGAAAAAATTGTAAACAGGGTGTTCGATGTAATGATTATGTATATCCGTGTCTTTCGGTTTTGTTTATATTTTACATAGCATATAAAGGGCTAGCAGTAGGCTTAATAGCCCCCTTTTCTTTGGTTTTGGTGGTCGTCCTATGCTTGCAAACAAAGATTTTGTCATGTGAGCACTTATGGAGATTTCGGTCTATAGTGGACCATTTTGGACCTTTTGTTGTACAACCGTTCAGAGCTTGTAAAGTCTGTTTGTAATTTGCATTGGCTATGAAAGTGTTTACTAAAATAATTGCTTATGGATCCTAAATGAGACAATTTCTCTAACTAGTTTTCTTTTTTGTAGGTCCTAAGAGACCATAGGAGGTTTCAAGGAGGCTGACCTTTGCGAACGGACACGCAAGAATACCACACAACTTAGGCAAAACCAGATAAGTCCGTGACAGTGAGACAACTGCTTTTGTTGGGGCTTAGCAGGCTGTAGTCCAAGAGGGCTTGACTAAGATTCATATTGAGATGGATTTGAAAGTCTTGGTCCACATTCTGAACCAACACACCCCTCCTCCTTGGGGTATCCTTTCTTTGGTCTGCAAATTTGAAGTTTTTTATCTTTTTTTTATGAATGTAAATTTATCCATATATTAAAGGAGGCAAATGATATAGCTAATTGGTTAGCTTCGTGTGCTCTGACCACCAAAACTACTAATTTTTGGTTCGCTGTGATGCGAATGGTCGTGTTAATTTCTGTTATAATTAGTAAATCTTAGTTCTTTTTCTGAAAAAAAAATATGAAAGGTAGAACATACAACTATTGCAAAAATAGGCACTTTATTATAATCTCTTAGTATTCAGGTAACTATTGGTTGGCTTCCTTTGCTCTGTCGACCAAAACTACTAATTTTTTATTTGGAGTGTTTTCTCCAGAGCTAGATTTTTTGGTTCGCTGTGATGCGAACGATGATGTTTATTTCCGTTATAATTAGTAAAGCTTAGTTCCTTTTCTGAAAAAAAAGGTGAATGGTAGAACATACAACTATTACAAAAACAAGCACTTTATTATAATTTCTTAGTATTTAGGGAATTGTTGGCTTCCTTTGCTCTGACCACCAAAACTACTAATTTTTGGTATGGAGTGTTTTCTCCAAAGCAAGATGTTTTGGTTCACTGTGATGCGAACGGTTGTGTTTATTTGCGTTATAATTAGTAAAGCTTAGTTCCTTTTCTAACAAAAAGAATGTTCGAGGTAGAACATACAACAATTGCAAAAACAGGACATTATTATAATCTCTTACTATTCAAGTAACTATTGGTTGGCTTCCTTTGCTCTGATCACTAAACCTCCTAATTTTTGGTTTGTGGTGTTTTCTAAAAAGCTAGATTTTTTGGTTCGCTATGATGCAAATAATCGTGTTTATTTCCATTATAATTAGTAAAGCTTAGCTCCTATTTTGAAAAAAAAAAGTGAAAGGTAGAACATACAACTATTGCGAAAACAGGCACTTTATTATAATCTTTTAATATTCAGGTAACTATTGGTTGGTTTCCTTTGCTATGACCACCAAAACTACTAATTTTTTGTTTGGGGTGTTTTCTCCAAAACTAGATTTTTTGGTTCATTGTGATGCGAATAGTTGTGTTTATTTCCGTTCTAATTAGCCTTTTCTAACAAAAAAAAGTGAAAGGTAGAACATACAACTATTGCAAAAATAGTTGGTTAGTTGTGTTTATTTCCGTTGTAACTAGTAAACCTTATTTCCTTTTCTAAGAAAAAAATGTGAAAGGTAGAACATACAACTATTGCAAAAATAGGCACTTTATTATAATCTCTTAGTATTCAGGTAATTATCGATTGGCTTCCTTTGCTCTGACTGCCAAAACTACTAATTTTTGGTTTGGAGTGTTTTCCCCAGAGCTAGATATTTTGGTTTGTTGTGATGCGAACGGTTGTTTATATTCTCATTATCATAAGTAAAGATTAGTTCCTTTTCTGAAAATAAAAAAGTGAAAGGTAAAACATACAACTATTGCAAAAACAGGCACTTTATTATAGTCTCTTAGTATTCAGGTAACAATTGGTTGGCTTCCTTTGCTCTAACCACCAAAACAACTAATTTTTGGTTTGGAGTGTTTTCCCCAGAGCTAGATTTTTTGGTTCGCTGTGATGCGAACAGTCAAGTTTATTTCCGTTATAATTAGTAAAGCTCAGTTCCTTTTCAGAAAAAAAAAAAGTGAAAGGTTAGAACAAACAACTATTGCAAAAACAGGCACTTTATTATAATCTCTTAGTATTCAGGTAAGTATCGATTGGCTTCCTTTGCTCTGACCACCAAAACTACTATTTTTTGCTTCCCAGTGATGTAAACGATCATGTTTATTTTCATTATAATTAGTGATGATTAGTTCCTTTTCTGGAAATAAAAAAGTGAAAGGTAGAACATACAACTATTGCAAAAACAGGCACTTTATTATAATTTCTTAGTATTCAGGTAACCATTGGTTGGCTTCCTTTGCTTTGACCACCAAAACTACTAATTTTTTGTTTAGAGTGTTTTCTCCAAAGCTAGATTTTTTTGGTTCGCAGTGATGCGAATGGTCATGTTTATTTTTGTTATAATTAATAAAGCTTAGTTCCTTTTCTGACAAAAAAAAAATGAAAGGTAGAACATACAACTATTGCAAAAACAAGCAAATTATTGTAATCTCTTAGTATTAAGGTAACTTTTGGTTGGGTTCCTTAGTTGTGACCACCAATACTACTAATTTTTGGTTTTGGGTGTTTTCTCCAAAGCTGGATTTTTTTGTTCGCTGTGATGCGAACGGTCGTGTTTATTTCCGTTATAATTAGTAAATGTTAGTTCCTTTTCTGAAAAAAAAAAGTGAAAGGTAAAATATACAACTATTGCAAAAACAAGCACTTCATTATAATCTACTAGTATTCAGGTAACTATTGGTTGGCTTCCTTTGCTCTGACCACCAAAACTACTAATTTTTGGTGTGGAATGTTTTCTGCAGAGCTAGATTTTTTGGTTCATTGTGATGCGAACGGTCGCGCTTATTTCCGCTATAATTAGTAAAGCTTAGTTCCTTTTCGGAGAAAAAAAAAAGTGAAAGGTAGAACATACAACTATTGCCAAAACAAGCACTTTATTATAATCTCTTAGTATTCAAGTAACTATTGGTTGGTTTCCTTTGCCCTGACCACCAAAACTACTAATTTTTGGTTTGGAGTGTTATCTCCAGAGCTATATTTTTTGGTTCGCTGTGATGCGAACGGTCGTGTTTATTTCCATTATAATTAGTAAAGCTTAGTTCCTTTCCTAAAAGTAAAAAAGCAAAAGGTAGAACAAACAATTATTGCAAAAACAGGCACTTTATTATAATCTCTTAGTGTTGAGATAACTATTTGTTGGCTTCCTATGCTCAAACCACCAAAATTATTAATTTTTGGTTTGGAGTGTTTTCTCTTGAGCTAGATTTTTTGGTTCGCTGTGATGCGGACGGTCATGTTTATTTCCGTTATAATTAGTAAATCTTAGTTTCTTTTCTGAAAAAAAAAAGTGAAAGGTAGAACACACAACTATTGCAAAAAACATGCCCTTTATTATAATCTCTTAGTATTCAGGGATTGGTTGGCTTCCTTTGCTCTTACCACCAAAACTACTAATTTTTGGTTTCAAGTGTTTTCTCCAAAGCTGGATTTTTTGGTTCGCTGTGATGCGAACGGTCGAGTTTATTTACGTTATAATTAGTATATCTTAATTCCTTTTCTGAGAAAAAAAAGTGAAAGTTAGAACATACAAGTATTGCAAAAACATGCACTTTTTATTGTAATCTCTTAGAATTAAGGTAACTTTTGGTTGGGTTCCTTTGTTGTGACCACCAATACTACTAATTTTTGGTTTTGGGTGTTTTCCCACCAAAACTACTAATTTTTGGTGTGGAATGTTTTCTGCAGAGCTAGATTTTTTGGTTCGCTGTGATGCGAATGATCATGTTTATTTCCATTATAATTAGTAAATGTTAGTTCCTTTTCTGAAAAAAAAAAGTGAAAGGTAAAACATACAACTATTGCAAAAACAAGCACTTCATTATAATCTACTAGTATTCAGGTAACTATTGGTTGGCTTCCTTTGCTCTGACCACCAAAACTACTAATTTTTGGTGTGGAATGTTTTCTGCAGAGCTAGATTTTTTGGTTCGCTGTGATGCGAATGATCATGTTTATTTCCGTTATAATTAGCAAAGCTTAGTTCCTTTTCTGAGAAAAAAAAGTGAAAGGTAGAACATACAAGTATTGTAAAAACTGACACTTTATTATAATCTCTTAGTATTCAGGTATCTATTGGTTGGCTTCCTTTGCTATGTCCACCAAAACTACTAATTTTTTGTTTGGAGAATTTTCTCCAGCGCTAGATTTTTTGGTTCACTGTGATGCAAACGGTCGTGTTTATTTCCATTATAATTAGTAAAGCTTAGTTCCTTTTCTAAAAAACAAAAGTGAAAGGTAGAACATACAACTATTGCAAAAACAGGCCCTTTATTATAATCTTTTAGTATTCAGGTAACTATTGGTTGGCTTCCTTTGCTCTAACCGCCAAAATTACTAATTTTTTGTTTGGAGTGTTTTCTCCAAAGCTGGATTTTTTGGTTCGCTGTGATGCGAACAATCATGTTTATTTCCCTTATAATTACTAAAGCTTAGTTCCTTTTCTGAAAAAGAAAATGTGAAAGGTAGAACATATAACTATTGCAAAAAAAGGCACTTTATTATAATCTCTTAGTATTTAGGTAACTATCGGTGGGCTTGCTTTGACCACCAAAACTACTAATTTTTGGTTTGGAGTGTTTTCTCGAGAGCTAGATTTTTTGGTTCGCTGTGATGCTCACGGTCGTGTTTATTTCCGTTATAATTAGTAAACCTTAGTTCCTTTTCTGAAAAAAAAATTGTGAAAGGTAGAACATACAACTATTGCAAAAACAGGCACTTTATTATAATCTCTTAGTATTTAGGTAACTATCGGTGGGCTTGCTTTGACCACCAAAACTATTAATTTTTTGTTTGGAGTGTTTTCTCCAGAGCTAGATTTTTTGGTTCGCTATGATGCAAATGGTCATATTTATTTCTGTTATAATTAGTAAAGCTTAGTTCCTTGTCTGAAAAAAAATTGTGAAAGGTAGAACATACAACTATTGCAAAAACAGGCACTTTATTATAATCTCTTAGTATTCAGGTAAACTATTGGTTGGCTTCCTTTGCTCTGACCACCAAAACTATTAATTTTTTGTTTGGAGTGTTTTCTCCAGAGCTAGATTTTTTTGTTCGCTGTGATGCTCACGGTCGTGTTTATTTCCGTTATAATTAGTAAATGTTAGTTCCTTTTCTGAAAAAAAAATGTGAAAGGTAGAACATACAACTATTGCAAAAACAGGCACTTTATTATAATCTCTTAGTATTCAGTTAACTCTTGGATCATGCCATAACATCAAGATCCACATGAACAATGGACGACCATAAGAATCACCAACAGCAAAGTGGTAAGAAAAACGGATTCAAAGGTCAAAAGGTAACAAAAAAAAAATCTCGGACAGTCGCGTCGCTTCAGTGCATCTCCCATAAAAATTTCTTGTAGTGGCATCAGGTTAGGGTTTAGGGAGATAAAATAAGACGTGGAATCCGCAATCACAGGGATACTACTCTATTTGAATACAATTCGAACAATATCAACGTGAATCGCAATAGAAATCCTCCATGTTAAATTAGCTCGAAGCAATTAACCCTATAAAGGAGGAGAAAATCTACGAAGCAAGGGCATTAGAGTCGCTTACCTGAGCTATCAAGATCGATACACAGAGCTCCCGCAGAAATTGACGGCCTCTTCGGGAAACGGAGTTTGGAGGAGGGCGAATTATAATGGGTGCATCTGACCATTCATCCAATCCAATCCTCACATCTCAACTGTCCTTCTGTCAGCTTAAAACAGGGGACGGTTGAGATGGAAACAAAGGCATTCGTCAAATTGAACCGGGGAAGTCGTCCGGATCGTTTTTTTAAGCCGATTTGATAAATAAATTATGGTCTAATGTGTGTGTCAAATATATGATGCGGTGCGTGTGTGCTTGAGTGGCTTGCTTCTTTTGGTTGAGATGGTCCATGTATTAATAATTATAACATTGATATATGTTACGTATGAGGACGACCTATTAACAGATCTTGAATTCGGTAAGATTTAGGTTGTTTCACTATGAGGGATCGATCCAATTGGTCACATATGCCGCCAAAATGGTCCAAAACTGATTATCAACAATTGAATTGCGATCGCGTGGCAATACAATGGATGAGTGAGTGGATGACGAACAAAGCATAACGAGCAACCATCCTCCGACACGCGGTCATGCCAAGCATAAGTTTTAATATTTATTTTTAAATAATTAAGGAATTTACTAAAAAACCCTCGTTAAATATGCTTTTACGGGATAATGGTATCCCTTTATTCAGAATTTATTAATGGGTTTAGGTCTTCTTACCTCTCTTTCATCTTTCTTTCTTCTTCCTTTTGTTAGAGTATAAATAAATAAAAAATATTTTAATTAAAATTTTAAGCAAATAATATATTATAAAATGAGAAGAAAAATAATTTACCCAAAAAAAGCTCATATAATAAACTTTTACCATATGACGCTACCCATTTTGATTTTTAATCAAGGGACATCTCTTTTTATTTAAAATCTTAATAATGCCCTTAAATCGATCTAAATCAAGTTCGATCGATCCATGGTTCAGTCTAGGGTCTCTATCCGAGTTAGGTCAACTCGGATCGGATCTTCCTTGATGAGTTCTCTCCGGCAATCAACAACTTCAACGATCATCAAGCCTTTGGCAATGGATTGAAACTTGGGTTGTGTTTGATACTTCCTCTCTGTCACTACATATTCACATGAATTTTGTGATAGATCGCATGTGATTTTAATCTTGTCATGAGAGCAAGTAATGATCATCAAAGAGCATAGACCTTCTAGAGTTGCATTGTTGAATCACTAACTGTTCTTTATAATTCCACCAACACTGTTTTCAATGGATAGTTACTCTTCCATTGATTCGAATGTTGCAGTAGACAATGGATAATTATCTTAAGAATATATCATATTGGTAAAAGAGGGTAAATGTAAACTATCACCTACCTTGTGCATTGTTCTACCTTACATATCATTTAGACTTGAGAAATCACAAGCTAAAATACTTTTTCCCTCAAGAACGAATAAAAAAAGCACTTATGAAACAATTACATGCTTAAATCTCTAATCTGGTGAGTTATTCTTGATTCATAAATTTTCATGTCCCAAATTTCAATAAACACACTAATGTAAATGGATAAAAATGCACGATTAATCTTGATTGTGACATAGAAGATTTTTAAGGCCGTAGAGTTGTACAAGGTATATTATGAAATAGACTTGGTTTGAAATCTATGAGCATGAAGTAAGATTCATTTTGTTTTATTGTTCTACTAAGGTATCAGTCATCATCACATGGTATCAAATATAAAAATGTTTGGATAGCCAAAGGTTGTTAATCTGACCTCTCTGTTAAGAACAACTTATTTGGTAGGTGAAAACAAGGATAGTCCAACTTCTTTGATCAAGAGTTGTTTGAGAAACATGACTTACATGATAATTATGTCAGCCGATAGTAATTAGTGTTAGGTTGAACAAGAAATTTATTTTTGTAGTAAAATTTGTAGATATAGATATAACGTATTTGAACTCTGTTTGATAGAAATATCATCCAAAATCGGCTGTTCAATTAGAGTTTAATTTTTTTTTCATCAGTGTTAAGGTTCATTATGCTCCGGATGCAATGATACATCATGGTGCACCTGAAACTATTTGCTACCTAACTGTTGCATCATTCTTGTGTTTAAACTCAAATTATGTCTTCACTTTGTGCCTTTGATGCCTATTATTATTTTTGATATATTGCCTTTATCCTTTCGTACATATTTGTGGTACACCAAGATAGCCCTCGCATCATGTTCTAACGATGCATTAAAAAACATGTTGGGTGAGCATTGAAAGTAATAAACAAATTAGAGTGTCATCATGATTACGATAAGCAACTTTGTTTTGTTTGATACCTAAAATAACTTCCATTATTAACACATTTTGGAACTGTAGTAGCTTGTAATTCTGCAACCTGTGTTTTTGACTTCTATCGATTAGTATCGATGGACATTAGATCAATGTATATTGTTATCTTTTGATTACTTAAATGTATTTTGTTATACCTACCGGTCTTGAATCGATGTTGTCTAACCAATTAATTCATTCATGTGTGTGCAGTTTCTAACTATTTTAGATCACTCCTAGGGTTTTAATACATGATCTTAATGGATAGTATTTTTTTCTGTCAATTATTTTTCATTTTTCTTGTGTACATATTGTGGATAAATGAAATTTTGCTTGCTTATATTGATAGTAATTTGCTTGATTAGAATGTAATAGTGCTAAGCTCACTTTATGTACTAATATATCTGTTAGTATCCCATTGACAATAATTGACAATAAGAGGGGGTGAATTAGTGCCCCTTTGTCCAATTTTAAAATTTGAATGATAAATTTATATTAAAAATATGATTAATAAAAAATATGAGTAAAATCAAAAGAAAAAAAAAAGAATACAAATCGATTTATAGTGGTTCGGTCTTTCCGACCTACGTTCACTCCCGATTCCTCTTCCCTTGAGATTATTGGCTTTTACTATCGATCTTCTTTCCAATAGACGAAGATCAACTATCATTATTACACTTTTATTTTTTTAATAGATTTAGGAGAGAACCCCGCACTCGCTCTTTTATAAGATCTCTCACCTCCTATAACCTATAATCACCTTTAAATTTGAGGAATAAATTTAAACAATGCTCAAAGAGAGAGCTACAACCTTTTACAAACTTAGAAATTGATACTTCATCAACAAACCTTAATGATAGGTCCCAAAAGGAGTCAAAATAGAGCCAAAAATTTTAAATTCTCCAAAATTTTGGGGTATGGGCAGTATTACTGCTAACACCTAGCGGTACTACTATAGCAACTTTTGATATTGTAATTTCAAACTTTTTTGGCAGTAACACTATCATAATTTTTGAATTCTGGGTGATACCACTATCGCCCTAGGCAATGCCACCGCATACATAGGCGGTCCCACCACCGGTAGCATTGACAAGTACTGTTTGTGCTTGTTGACCAACTTAAGCGGTACCACCGACTTAGCCTACTCAAAGCCACTATTTTGGCCTCCTAATGGGCCCAATTTGGCCTAAGTCTAAGCTTATTGGCTTTTTTGACAAGTTGACATGATTTCGACCTAATACTAACATAGTTTGACCTAAAAAGACCTCTCTCAAGTTATTAACAATCCAGCCACATATTTGGCACAATTATGAAGCTTTCAGCATGTTATACACTATTTCAGCATGTCATTCGATCTTTCGGCACTTCGTCCGAACCTTTAGCACATCGTCCTTTCGTTCGACATATCACTCGATCTATCGGCATGTTGATTTTTGCACGATATTTGATCTTTTGGCGCAATACATGATCCTTCTGGCATGATGCCCAAACTTATAGTACGAAGTTCAATCTTCGGCACGTTGACCAATCCTTCGACTTGATGTCATATTTCGAACATGATCTTTTTCCCGATACAATATCTGATTCTCCTATTTCGACGATTTACTCTTTGATGGTTCGAGTCTTTAATCAATATATTTTATACATTACTTATCTCAAAAGCATATTAGTCCATAAACTCATCAATTGATTTCAGCATCAAAATCTGAGATTCAACAATCTCCCCCTTTTGATTATGACAACAAATTGATGGTAGAGTTTTAACTAGGCTCCCCCTGTCTATATGTTATTATGAAATATAATAAACTCAAATTCAAAAAATAATAATCTTACTAATATTTGAATTCAAGTCGAAATAATTTTAAATATGAATCTTAGTAACTTTTAGTAGCAATCATTGCAAAAATCATATGCATATCTTTAGTTAAAACATCAAAATAATGATTATACAAATCATATACATAATTTCAGTTAAGATTTCAAAAACAATCATTATATAAAATATATATATAATTTTAGTTAAAATATCAAATAATTGCTAGTTATAGGTGCCATACAAGCCAATCACGTGAGTGATGGCACGTATGACATGATATGCACTCACTTTACTTAATATATTATTTGGTATTTTATTACTTTATATTCCTTATTGCATATATATACTGTGATATCCATATATCTGTGCAATAAGAATCGGATTATGATGAGATCATGATAATGAGACTGATTCGCTTTTAAACACAAACCCTAAATAATCTCGATCATAGGTTACTCGAGAAGGACATTGAGATAACCGAATAGACTAGTGTGCTGTAGACTCATCCATTTGATGGAGGCGGCTAGTCTCATAATTGCTCATGTGAGGACACTAGGGTACAATGCAAATACTCATTGGAGAATGAGTTCACTAATTGATCCGCTTACGTAATACTGGATAGTTAATGATGCCTTATTGTCAAATAGTGATTTCGTCGCCCAGTGGTGTATCTGGTCCTTAGACTTGAGACACCAAGGTGCTGGTTATAGGTGCCTTATAAGCCAATCATGTGAGTGATGGCACGTGTGACATGATATGCATTCTTTTTGCTTATTACATTTTAGTATTTTATCACTTTATATTGTTTGTTGTATATATATATATATATATATATATATATATATATTATGATGTTCATAGATCAATGCAATAAGAATCAGATCATGATAAGATCATAATAATGAAACTGATTCACCTTTAAACACAGATAATAAATAATCCTGGTCATAGGTTATTCGAGAGGGACATCGAGATAACTTGACAAATTGGTGTGCTGCATACTTGTCCATATGATGGAGGTAGCTAGTCTCATAGTTGCTCGTGTGGGGACACTAGGGCTAAAATGTAGGTGCTCATTGGAGAATGAGTTCATTGATTGATCCGCTCATGGAATGCTAGATGGTTGATGATGCCTTATTATTAGATAGCAATTCCGTAGTCCCAATGGTATATCTGGTCCTTAGACTTGAGATACCAAGGATGTCCTATATAAGTACTTCACTCTTTGATACCAGATAGCATAGTTGGTCATCGGGAGTGGTAGCCAACCTTACAAGGACTATTAAATGTCGATAGAGGGTCATCAACTCTCAATGTCATGAGAGGAATATCCCATATATTCTTGCTCAAACAAATCCTTGACTAGGGTTATTTGGATTGAGAGAGAAATAGTTCTCAAAGAGAATCCGATTAGAGTGAGACTCGAGTAGAAATCGTATGAGTTTGATAGCACCATGCTCGGTATATGATCTTTGGGATATTAGATGGATGAGAGACTATAGATATATGGTAACTAAGGACAGACAGGTCTAATGGATTAGATTCCCTTGTATCGTTTGGGGACTATGGTGTAGTGGCCTAGTACATCCGCAATCGATAAGTCGAGTGAATTATTATGGAGATAATAATTCATTAAGCCAAAAGGAGTTCTAACAAGTATGACTCATGACCAGCTCGATATTGGGCCTAGAGGGTCACACACATATGGTAGGCATTGCGACGAGCAGAGATTCGAATATGAGATATCCACCGGAGCCCAATCTTATTGGACATCCAATAAGCCCTTGAATTATTGGATCTTATGGATTGGATCTAATAAGAGCCAATGAGAGATTAATGGATAGAGATCCACTAATCTAAGAGGCTTGGGTAGTTAGATGAAGATCTAGTACCCAATAGGGCAGGATCTATTAGGGTTAAGTTGATAGGGGACCTCTATAAATAGGAGGAAACCAAAGGCCCATAGGCCAGAGACTTTTGGTTGCACCTCCTATTCTCCTCTCCCCTTCTCCTCCTTAGATAGCAGGTGTGGAGTTTTGGGCATCGATTTGAGGAGCATCGTCGTAGCTATGCTATGTGGATCACTACTAGAGAGGAGGATGCTTGACCTCCTTCATTCTCTCCTATAGATCTGTAGGGATTCAGATATATACAATCCACCTATGTAAAACACAATATTTTATATGCGAAGTTTTCAATTTTATTGATTTTGCGTACCAATCTTCATACGACGATGAACACATCATTGAGAAATTTGGGGATTTTTGTTATTCTGTTCTTTCGTTGCACATGTGATGGCACCCTTAGACTTCCCTACAGTAGTATTAAAGCTAGGTTGTTCATGTGAAATATTAGTTTTAAACTACGTGTGTTGTGTTTTAGAAAATCTTTTGACATCAAAATCATTGATGTAAAAGGCGAGAGAGGGCAGCAACTGTTGCTGCCCTCGCAAGTTGGCCAAAGGCTACTTGTAGCCTTGGCCGAGAGCTCCCAAGGGAGGTCTCGGCCACCTATGTGTAGGGGCCACAAGCGACTGGCGGCCATCCACCCATAGGTAGGGCCACTTGTAGCGTAGGCCGCCTGTGCACGGGCACTACGCTCGCACGCAAGGGCGGCGCCTACGGGCACTAGGCTTGTGGGCGAGCCGCTTGCGGGGACGACACCCGCATGTGCGCCCACCTACAAGGGCGCTAGCTCGAGGGGCAGCGCCATCTATGGGCATTGCACCCACGGGTGTGACGGTGCCCATAGGGGTGCCCACCTGCACCCATGGACGGGGTGGCGCCCCCTCTCCCCGATGTAGCGGCAACCGTCGACAAGGTGGTTGCAGCTACAATGCTGAGGCAGGGGAAGGGCAATAGGGTTTTTGGGCAAAAAAATAATTTTGCCCGTGTGAATTTGAGAAATTTTACCTTTTTGTCCATTATATCCAAATTACTAAAGTACCCTTCATAATTTAGAAAATTTCCTGGTTTAATTAACTGTTATTATTTATCTAATAGTCTTATATTATGATATGTACATGTGATGTATGATATGGATGGATTATCATGGATTCTATGATGTGTGTACATGTGATTATTATTATTATTGGGGCTTGCGAGACTCCAATTTTATTCTCGTTTATTGTTGGGCCTGTGTGCCTATGATTAAGTTGTAATTACATGAGGAGGCACAATGGGAGTGTGGAAGCGATAACGAGACCCATGATGTTGAGACGGACTATCGCGACGCATGGAGATGCGTCGAGATGCTGATGGAATTGACAAGGACGAGATGGATGATCACAGGGTATGGAGATGCACCGTTACATACATAGATCTTAATGTGAGTGATTAGGCCCATTGGCTCGGGCCTGATCACATTAGACTGTGGTCCATGATCATCTGGTGTGATTGCTTATACACCTACTAGATATGTATATATATATATATTTGCATGCAATATAGATATATATTAAATATATATGTGTGTGACATATCTATTAAGAGACCAAATCAAAATTTTTCTCTCGATAATATTAAGTCGGTAAACGTGAGGTAATTAGATTGACCCACATGACCTTCCATCATTATAGGTAGGGATCGATTCTATATGTAGGTTGAGTTGGTCGAGTCCCTCGATGCTCACTTATATCGTGATTCACTATCTTGGCTATGATATAGAGATGTCATCGGTGGCCTGAGGACATGGTATGCTTGGTCGAGTCCCTCGAGGGTATATCATTGAATTAGACTCATCTTGTAACTACTAGGATCAAGTTGGTACTAAGAGGGGGAGGTGAATTAGTGCATATGTAAAAATTACGTCGATTCAAAAATCTTCATACGATTAATCGTTTTGACAATGTTTAACTTTGAAAACGTTCGTAAAAGTGTGCAGCTAAAGTAACGAGGAAGTAAAGCAGTTTACAATAAAGATAAATAGTAAAATAAAAATACAAACTGATTTATAGTGGTTCGGACGTCATGACCTACGTCTACTCCCGATTTTTCTTCTGTCGAGGCCATAGGCATCCACTAATAGTCTTCCTTCAATGGGCGAAGACTAACTACCCTTTTACACTCTTTCTCCTTTTCACAAATTTAGGAGACAACCCTTATAAGCCTCGCACCTCTCTTGAATGATCTCAAAACTAGAAAGCAAGGAGGACTTTAGCAATTTTACAACCTAGAATAACAACCCCTTTCTGCTCTAATTCGTGCTTCTTCATGCAGGAATAGTTGGGGTATTTATAGACCATAAATGACTTCAAAATTAGAGCAAAAAAAGGTCTTATCCCGGGTTTCTCGGGTCTTGGCGGTACCATCGCCCAATCTGGCGGTACTACCGCCTAATATAGTCTTAGAGACTATGTCTCAGAGATTGAGCCACTGGTGGTGCCACCGCTTGACCCAACTTTTGGGTCACTGAATGGGCCTTTCCCTTGGCATAAAACAATCCAATTTGGGCCCAATTTGCCCCTAATTGAGTTGACTTAATTATATTCTAAACCAACCTAATTACAATAAAAACTACTTTGATCTAGACAATTATTACAAAGCATTAATCACATGTTGTCCGACATTTCATTGGTTTATCGGTGCTTCGTCAAATCCTTTAGCGCATCGTCCTCGTTTATAGCCTTTTGCCCAATCGACATGTTGATCTCTGTAACTCCGATCTCCTTGGCGCAATGTCCACTCTTCTATGCCCGATGCCCGAACTCATTGCACGAAGCCTTCTGCCAACACGTCAACCGATCCTCCGGCTCGACGTCTAATCTTCTGACATGTTCCACTCTGACACAACATTGATTCTTCCTACTTTAATTGTCTCTTCATGATCGAATTTAGTCATGCATAACTCAAAATATAGATTAAATAATAAATGCTATCAATTAGTTTCATCATCAAA